>CM076152.1:19372500-19377500 GCA_038025085.1 Tetragonia tetragonoides
TCAGTTATTGGGTCCCTGATAGGCTTGTAAAGGCGGTTTTACTCGATGCCAATGTTTTGGCCCAAAAACGGGCGACATGGGTGATATCTGAGTTCGGGAATCAAGGAGCCCTTCCCGGGGCACTGGGGGTCCCCTAGGGCCATAATAGAGTCCCCGAAAAAATTTCGGGCGAAAACCGCAACTGGGGCCCGGGAATGCTCTAGGGGACGTGTTCTGGGCCATGTTACGCAATGTTTTCGACGTTAATATTTTCGGCCCATATCGTATGGGAGACCCCTATGGGACATGGGAGGCCCCTAGGGTCGGTTATTGGGTCCCTGATAGGCTTGTAAGGGCAGTTTTACGTGATGCCAATGTTTTGGCCCAAAAACAGGCGACATGGGTGATATCTGAGTTCGGGAATCAAGGTGCCCCTCACGGGGTACCGGGGGTCCGCTAGGGCCATAATAGAGTCTCCGAAAAAATTTTGGGCGAAAACGACAACCTGGCCCCGGGAATGCTCTAGGGTACTTGTTCTGGGCCATTTCACGCAAACTTTTCGACGTTAATATTTTCGGCCCATATTGTACGGGAGACCCCTATGGGACATGGGAGGCCCCTAGGGTCGGTTATTGGGTCCCTGATAGGCTTGTAAGGCCGGTTTTACGCGATGCCAATGTTTTGGCCCAAAAACGGGGGACATGGGTGATATCTGAGTTCGGGAACCAAGGTGCCCCTCCCGGGGCACCGGGTGTCCCCTAGAGCCATAATAGAGTCCCTGAAAAAATTTCAGGCAAAAACGGCAACCGAGCCCCAGGAATGCTCTAAGAGACGTGTTCTGGGCCATTTTACGCAAAGTTTTCGACGTTAATATATTCGGCCCATATCGTACGGGAGACCCCTATGGGACATGGGAGGCCCCTAGGGTCAGTTATTGGGTCCCTGATAGGCTTGTAAGGGCGGTTTTACTCGATGCCAATGTTTTGGCCCAAAAACGGGCGACATGGGTGATATGTGAGTTCGGGAACCAAGGTGACCCTCCCGGGGCACCGGGGGTCCCTAGGGCCATATTAGAGTCCCCAAAAAAAATTGAGGCAAAAACGGCAACCGGGCTCTGGGAATGCTCTATGGGACGTGTTCTGGGCCATTTTACGCAAAGTTTTCGACGTTAATATATTCGGCCCATATCGTACGGGAGACCTCTATGGGACATGGGAGGCCCCTAGGGTCAGTTATTGGGTCCCTGATAGGCTTGTAAGGACGGTTTTACTCGATGCCAATGTTTTGGCCCAAAAACGGGCGACATGGGTGATATCTGAGTTCGGGAATCAAGGTGCCCTCCTCGGGGCACCGGGGGTCCGCTAGGGCCATAATAGAGTCTCTGAAAAAATTTCGGGCGAAAACGACAACCTGGCCCCGGGAATGCTCTAGGGTACTTGTTCTGGGCCATTTCACGCAAACTTTTCGACGTTAATATTTTCGGCCCATATTGTACGGGAGACCCCTATGGGACATGGGAGGCCCCTAGGGTCGGTTATTGGGTCCCTGATAGGCTTGTAAGGCCGGTTTTACGCGATGCCAATGTTTTGGCCCAAAAACGGGCGAGATGGGTGATATCTGAGTTCGGGAATCAAGGTGCCCTCCCGGGACACCGGGGGTCCCCTAGGGCCATAATAGAGTCTCCGAAAAAATTTCAGGCGATAACGACAACCAGGCCCCGGGAATGCTCTAGGGTACTTGTTCTGGGCCATTTCGCGCAAACTTTTCAACGTTAATATTTTCGGCCCATATCGTACAGGAGACCCCTATGGGACATGGGAGGCCCCTAGGGTCGGTTATTGGGTCCCTGATAGGCTTGTAAGGGAGGTTTTACGCGATGCCAATGTTTTGGCCCAAAAACGGGCGACACGGGTGATATCTGAGTTCGGGAATCAAGGTGATGCTCCCGGGGCACCGGGGGTCCCCTAGGGCCATAATAGAGTCCCCAAAAAAATTTCGGGCGAAAACGGCAACTGGGCCCCGAGAATGCTCTAGGGGACGTGTTTTGGGCCATTTTACGCAAAGTTTTCGACGTTAATATGTTCGGCCCATATCGTACGGGAGACCCGTATGGGACGTGGGAGGTCCCTGGGGTCAGTTATTGGGTCCCTGATAGGCTTGTAAGGGCGGTTTTACGCGATGCCAATGTTTTGGCCCAAAAACGGGCGACATGGGTGATATCTGAGTTCGGGAATTAAGGTGCCCTCCCGGGGCACCGGGGGTCCCCTATGGCCATAATAGAGTCTCCGAAAAAATTTCGGGCGAAAACGGTAACCGGGCCTCGGGAATGCTCTGGGGGACGTGTTCTGGGCCATTTTACGCAAAGTTTTCGACGTTAATATTTTTGGCCCATATCATACGGGAGACCCCTATGGAAAGTGGGAGGCCCCTAGGGTCGGTTATTGGGTCCCTGATAGGCTTGTAAGGGCGGTTTTACGCGATGCCAATTTTTTTTTTTTTTGGTTAAAATGAGCAATTGTATTGAAATGGAAATCAAGCACCATACAACCTACTAGACTAGCACAAGTCTAACCCACCTACTATGTACGGTTTCCAGCTTGTACTAAGTCTAAAGTTCATCAATTACATCAAACCTTACAGACACTAAACATGAGACAGCAAACCTAACCCAACCAATACATACAGCATTTTGAAAATACAACCACGAAAGACCAAAATAGGAACAACTAAGTTTAACACATCAAGCTGCTAAGGAAATTTTTATCAGCTGTTGTGCACTTGCAACTTCTTCTGCCTTAAATACGTGCCTGCACATCAAACTTCATTTGCTGCAAGATAGTTTCATCTGCAAAACTCCCTGCTTTGAAACAAATTGCATTTCTGGCTCTCCAGATCCAGTATATCAGAGTTGCTGTAGCAGCAGCATAGACTTCTCTTCTGAGTTTGCTGCCCTTCTTCCTGGCTATCCAGTTGAGCATGCCTTGAATGTCACTCGCAGCTGCCTTGCATCCCAACCATCTTTTCATCTCATTCAACAGTGAGAGAGATCTAGTGCATTCAAAGAATAAATGGTTATGTGTCTCTTCATCTTTCTGACAAAAACTACAGTCTGCAGTACCTGCTAGGAATCCCATCATGTGTAATCTGTCCTTGGTTAGCAGCCTGTTTGCTTGTGCTAACCAAAGGCAGAAGCTGTGTCTAGGTCTGTTGACTCTCCCCCAAATGAGATTGGATTGTCTCAGTTTGGGTAACTCTCCTGTCAAGAAAAGGTATCCACTGTGAACTGTATACTTCCCATTTGCTGTCAAGGACCATCTTTTGCCTGCAACATAAGCTTGCTGGAAAAGATATTTATTCTTGTTCAGTTTCTTCCATTCCCAGCTACAACTAGTGTTGGGAACATATTGCCAAAAATCAGTATTCTTTAAATAGACACCATTGACCGATCTGACCCACACATTATCCTCTTTAGCAGCCAAGTTCCAGATATGTTTACCATTTAAAGCATAATTAAAAGTTCTGCAATTCTAGAAATTCAGGCCTCCTTGTGTCTTTGGCCTGCAAACAAGATCCCATGCAACAAGACATCCACCCCTCTTCCGATCATTTCCCCTCCATAGAAAATCTCTACACTTCTTTTCAATTGTTTTAATTACACCGACAGACAGAATAAAGATGCTAGCCCTGTAAACATGAAGAAACATAAGAACTGAATTAATAAGTTGTGCCCTACCAACATAGGACAAACTCTTTGAAGCCCATATGTGCAGTCTCTTGGTAATCTTTTCCACCAAACAAACACAGTCAAGCTCGTTCCACTTAGCAGGAGACAATGGAACTCCCAGGTATCTGATGGGGAAATCCTCCTCTTTGAAACCAGATAACAGCTGTAAATCCCTTTTGACTGACTCCTTCACCCTAGCAGTATACAAATGAGATTTATCCTTGTTTGCTTGTAGTCCAATTACTTGTGAAAAATAAGAGAAGCATTCCATGACTTTAGTCACAGAGCCCCTATTTGCGCTACAAAACACCATAAGGTCATCTGCAAAGCACAGATGACTCCATTGAATAGCCTTACACATAGGATGGAACTGGAATTCAGGAGAATGGCTGACAAGCTTCAGGAGACGAGAGAGAAACTCCATTACCAAGACAAATATCAGTGGGGATACAGGATCACCCTGTCTTATGCCCCTTTTTGCCTCAAAATAACCATTGCTTTCTCCATTCAAACATACAGAAAAGCTAGCACTTTGCACATAAGTGAGCAACCAGTTGCTAAAAGGCTCAGGGAACCCATAGCCTACTAACATCTCACCCAAAAAATCCCAATGGATGGTATCATAAGCCTTCCTCAAATCTATTTTGGTAGGGCAAAGTGCATGAAGCGCCTACTAGGCGCCGAGTTGTGTCATGTCGCGTCCACTCGGGCGCTGTCGAGGTCGACGATGGCTTACGGTTACGATGTGGGTATAAATGTTGGACGGATGTGATCTCCTTCGGGATCGAGCTATCCAGACGATGTTGGATAGATGTGATCTCCTTCGGGATGAGCCAGCGAGCCGACGTTGGATGGATGTGATCTCTTTCGGGATGAGCTATCTAGCCGGCTTGTGGGTATAAATTTCGGATTGATGTGATCTCGTTTGGGAACGAGCCATCCAGACGACGTCGGATAGATGTGATCTCCTTCGGGATGAGCCAGCGAGCCGACGTCGGATGGATGTGATCTCCTTCGGGTTGAGCTATCTAGCCGGCTTGTGGGTATAAATGTCGGATTGATGTGATCTCCTTCGGGATCGAGCCATCCAGATGACGTCGGATAGATGTGATCTCCTTCGGGATGAGCCAGCGAGCCGACGTCGGATGTGATCTCCTTCGGGATGAGCTATCTAGCCGGCTTGTGGGTATAAACGTCGGATGGATGTGATCTCCTTAGGGATGAGCCGTCTAGCCGACTATGTAGTTTCGTAGGTACGTCGAGGTTGATTTTGGCGAGGTAATTGTGAAGGCGTGTG
>CM076152.1:19382500-19392500 GCA_038025085.1 Tetragonia tetragonoides
GATGCGCCGCGAGGGCCGCCTTGAAGTACAATTCCCACCGAGCGGCGAGTTGAATCCTTTGCAGACGACTTAAATATGCAACGGGGTATTATAAGTGGCAGAGTGGCCTTGCTGCCACGATCCACTGAGATTCAGCCGTAGTTGCTTCGATTCGTCCCTCCCCCCACCCACCCATTCCCCCCAAATCTCCAATTCTTGCTATGTTGGGTAAAAAAGAGGTTTTACAAAGGATGCAAGGGATCCACGGTGCCAAGCATGAATCAGTCCACCGGCCGAGGAAGGAGTCAAGGAAAGATGCTAAGTCATTTGGGTGCTAAGTATGAAAACGTCCCAAGTATGAAGAACATGTCCTAGAGGCGCTAAGTATGAAAACCGTGGCCGGTGGCACTGCAGCACCCTTGTCCCATGACGCTGCAGCACCATGTCCCATGTCCCATGACGCAGCACCTTGTCCCATGGCGCAGCACCTTGTCCCATGTCCCATGTCCCATGACGCAGCACCTTGTCCCATGTCCCATGTCCCATGACGCAGCATCTTGTCCCATGTCCCATGACGCAGCACCATGACCCATGTCCCATGACGCAGTACCATGTCCCATGTCCCACGACGCACACCTTGTCCCATGTCCCATGACGCAGCACCGTGACCCATGTCCCATGACATAGCACCATGACCCATGGCGTTGCAGCACCTTGTCCCATGCGTTGCAGCACCATGACCCATGCGTTGCAGCACAATGCAACACGATGCAGCACCATGACCTATGCGTTGCAGCACCATGACCCATGCGTTGCAGCACGATGCAACACGATGCAGCAACACGAAGCAACACGATGCAGCAACACGAAGCAACACCATGGCCCATGCGTTAGAGCACGATGCAACACGATGCAGCACCATGACCCATGTCCCATGACGCAGTACCTTGTCCCATGTCCCATGACGCAGCACCATGACCCATTTCCCATGACGCAGTACCTTGTCCCATGTCCCATGACGCACACCTTGTCCCATGTCCCATGACGCAGCACCATGACCCATGTCCCATGACGCAGCACCATGACCCATGGCGTTGCAGCGCCATGACCCATGCGTTGCCGCACAATGACCCATGCGTTGCCGCACCATGACCCATGCGTTGCAGCACAATGCAACACGATGCAGCACCATGACCCATGCGTTGCAGCACGATGCAACACGATGCAGCACCATGACCCATGCGTTAGAGCACGATGCAACACGATGCAGCACCATGACCCATGCGTTGCAGCACGATGCAGCACTATGACCCATGCTTGCATCACGATGCAACAGGATGCAGCACCATGACCCCTGCAATGCAACATGATGCAGCACCATGACCCATGCGATGCAACACGATGGAGCACCATGACCCATGCGTTGCAACACGATGCAGCACCATGACCCATGCGATGCAGCACCATTACCCATGCGTTGCAGCACCATGAGCCAACGACGCAGCACCATGACCAGGCCCCGTGAGCACCCATGCTCCGGGAATGCTCTAGGGGACGTGTTTTGGGCCATTTTACGCAATGTCTTCGACGTTAATATTTTCGGCCCATATCGTACAGGAGACCCCTTTGGGACATGGGAGGCCCCTGGGGTCGGTTATTTGGTCCCTGATGGGCTTGTAAGGGCGGTTTTACGCGAGACCAATGTTTTGGTCCAAAAACAAGCGACATGGGTGATATCTGAGTTCGGGAATCAAGGTGACCCTCCCGGGGCACCGGGGGTCCCCTAGGGCCATAATAGTGTCCCCGAAAAAATTTCCAGCGAAAACGACAACTAGGCCCCGGGAATGCTCTACGGGACGTGTTTTGGGCTATTTTACGCAAATTTTTCGATGTTAATATTTTTGGCCCATATCGTACGGGAGACCCCTATGGCACGTGGGAGGCCCCTAAGGTCGGTTATTGGGTCCCTGATAGGCTTGTAAGGGTGGTTTTACGCTATGCCAATGTTTTAGCCCAAAAACGGGTGACATGGGTGATATCTGAGTTCGGGAATCAAGGTGAGCCTCCTGGGGCACCGGGGGTCCCCTAGGGCCATAATAGAGTCCCTGAAAAAATTTCGGGCAAAAATGCCAACCGGGCCCCGGGAATGCTCTAGGGGAAGTGTTCTGGGCCATTTTACGCAAAGTTTTCGACGTTAATATTTTCGGCCCATATCGTACAGGAAACCCCTATGGGACGTGGGAGGCCCCTAGGGTCGGTTATTGGGTCCCTGATAGGCTTGTAAGGGCGGTTTTACGCGATGCCACTGTTTTTGGCCCAAAAATGGGCGACATGGGTGATATCTGAGTTCGGGAATCAAGGTACCCCTCCCGGGGCACCGGGGGTCCCCTAGGGCAATATTAGATCCCCGAAAAAATTTTGAGCAAAAATGGCAACTGGGCCCCGGGAATGCTCTAGGGGACGTGTTCTGGGCCATTTTACGCAATGTTTTCGACGTTAATATTTTCGGCCCATATCAGACGGGAGACCCTATGGGACGTGGGAGGCCCCTAGGGTCGGTTATTGGGTCCCTCATAGGCTTGAAATGGCGGTTTTACGCGATGCCAATGTTTTTGGCCCAAAAACGGGCGACATGGGTGATATCTGAGTTCGGGAATCCAGTTGACCCTCCCAAGGCACCGGAGGTTCCCTAGGGCCATAATAGAGTGCCCGAAAAAATTTCGGGCGAAAACGGCAACCGGGCCCCGGGAATGCTCTAGGGGACGTGTTCTGGGCCATTTTACGCAAAGTTTTCGACGTTAATATTTTCGGCCCATATCGTACGGGAGACCCCTACGGGACATAGGAGGCCCCTAGGGTCCGTTATTGGGTCCTTGATAGGCTTGTAAGGGAGATTTTACGCGGTGCCAATGTTTTTGCCCAAAAACGGGCGACATTAGTGATATCTGAGTTCGGGAATCAAGGTGACTCTCCCGGGGCACCGAGGGTCCCCTAGGGCCATAATAGAGCCCTCAAAAAAAACGTGCGACATGGGTGATATCGGAGTTCGGGGATAAGGATGACCCTCCTGCAGCGCCTACGGTCCCCTAGGGTCATGATAGACCCCTAGGAGATGTTTGGGCAAAAATGACACCCGGGCCCCGGAAGCTGAAAATCAAAAGGTATAATCCACGTTTTTTTGGCTTCTGAGATGCTCCAGGCCGTAGGTGTATATTTTCACACCATATCGCACGCGACATCCCTAAAGGATATGGGAAGCCCCCAGGGTTGGTTATTCGATCCATGATAGGCTTGTAATTGCGTTTTTACGGGATGCCAATGTAATTATTATTTCTAATATTAAAGTGAGGTCTCAAAATTATTTCTAATATTAAAGTGAGGTCTCAAAATTATTTTCCAATTTTTTTCTAATTTTTCTGATATTATTTCTATTTATTTCCTAGTTTTTAGCCAATTTTTAAATTAAAAATTAAATTAAATACCTACTTTGTGTGAAAAATAAATAAAAAATGTTTTTCCGTAACTAAATAGTATACTTGAAAAGTTTGAGGTGGAGGTTTTGGAAAATAATTATCCAAACTCTCAAAAATCCCAGTATGAATGTAGGCCGATTGATGTGATCTCCATCGGGATGAGCCAGCAAGCCGACGTCGGATGGATGTGATCTCCTTCGGGATGAGCTATCTAGCCGGCTTGTGGGTATAAACGTCGGATGGATGTGATCTCCTTCGGGATGAGCCGTCTAGCCGACGGGTGGGTATAAAGTATAAATGTCGTATGAATGTGATCTCCTTCGGGATGAGCTGTCTAGCTGGCGAGTGGGTATCGAACGTCCCTTCATCGAGATTTTCAAGCCGAACGTTGTGCTCGTTGGGGTCTCCCTCGGACATCCATGGGGCTACAATGTAGTTTCGTGGGTACGTCGAGGTTGATTTTACGGGCCATTTTACGAAAAGTTTTCGACGTTAATATTTTCGGCCCATATCGTACAGGAAATCCCTATGGGACGTGGGAGGGCCCTAGGGTCGGTTATTTGGTCCCTGATAGGCTTGTAAGGGCGGTTTTACGCGATGCCAGTGTTTTGGCCCAAAAACGGGCGACATGGGTGATATGTGAGTTCGGGAATCAAGGTGCCCCTCCCGAGGCACCGGGGGTCCCGTAGGGCCATATTAGATCCCCGAAATTGTTTTGAGCGAAAACGACAATTGGGCCCCGGGAATGCTCTAGGGGACGTGTTCTGGGCCATTTTACGCAAAGTTTTCGACGTTAATATTTTTGGCCCATATCGTACAGCAGACTCCTATGGGACGTGGGAGGCCCCTAGGGTCGGTTATTGGGTCCCTGATAGGCTTGAAAGGGCGGATTTACGCGATGCCAATGTTTTGGCCCAAAAACGGGCGACATGGGTGATATCTGAGTTCAGGAATCGAGTTGACCCTCCCGGGGCACCGGGGGTTCCCTAGGGCCATAATAGAGTCCCCGAAAACATTTCAGGCAAAAACGGCAACCGGGCCCCGGGAATGCTCTGGGGGATGTGTTCTGGGCCATTTTACGCAAAGTTTTCGATGTTAGTATTTTCGACCCATATCGTACTGGAGACCCCTATGGGACATGGGAGGCCCCTAGGGTCGGTTATTGGGTCCCTGAAAGGCTTGTATGGGCGGTTTTACGCGATGCTAATATTTTGGCCCAAAAACGGGCAACATGGGTGATATCTGTGTTCGGGAATCAAGGTGACCCTCCCGGGCCACCGGGGGTCCCCCAGAATGCTCTAGGGGACGTGTTCTGACCATTTTGCACAAAGTTTTCGACGTAAATATTTTCGGCCCATATCGTACGGGAGACCCCTATGGGACGTGGGAGGCCCCTAGGGTCTGTTATTGCGTCCCTAATAGGCTTGTAAGGGCGGTTTTACGTGATGCTAATGTTTTGGCCCAAAAACGGGCGACATGGGTGATATCTGAGTTGGGGAATCAAGGTCACCCTCCCGGGGCACTGGGGCTCCCCTAGGGCCATAATAGAGCCCCCGAAAAAGTTTCAGGCGAAAACGACAACCGAGCCCTCGGAATGCTCTAGGGGACTTGTTCTGGGCCATTTTACGCAAAGTTTTCGACGTTAATATTTTCGGCCCATATCGTACGGGAGACCCCTATGGGACATGAGAGGCCCCTAGGGTCGGTTATTGGGCCCCTGATAGGCTTGTAAGGGCGATTTTACGCGATGTCAATGTTTTGACCCAAAAACGGGCGATATAGGTGATATTTGGATTCGGGAATCAAGGTGACCCTCCCGGGGCATCGGGGGTCCCCTAGGGCCATAATAGAGCCCTCGAAAAAATTTCGTGCGAAAACAGCAACCGGGCTCTGGGAATGCTATAGGGGACGTGTTTTGGGCCCCCGGACGCAAAGTTTTCGACGTTAATATTTTCGCCCCATGTTGTACGGTAGACCCATAGGGGACGTGGAAGGTCCCCTGGATCGGTTACTGGGTCCTTGATAGGCTTGTAACGGCTGTTTTACGCGATGCCAATGTTTTGGCCCAAAAATGGGCGACATGGGTGATATCGGAGTTCGGGGATAAGGATGACCCTCCCGCAGCGCCTAGGGCCCCCTAGGGTCATGATAGACCCCTAGGAGATGTTTGGGCAATAATGACACCCGGGCCCCGGGAAGCTGAAAATCAAAAGATATAATCCACCTTTTTTTGGCTTCCGAGATGCTCCGGACCGTAGGTGTGTATTTTCACACCATATCGCACGTGACATCCCTAAAGGATATGGGAGGCCCCCAGGGTTGGTTATTTTGTCCGTGACAGGCTTGTAATTGCGTTTTTACGGGATGCCAATGTAAGGGCCGGAACACGAAAAGCATGGGAGAGGGCCAGAATTTCCTACCCCCCAAGCGTGAGGAGTGAGGTCTCAAAATTATTTCTAATATTAAAGTGAGGTCTGAAAATTATTTCCCAATTGTTTTGTAATTTTTCTGATATTATTTTTATTTATTTCCTATTTTTCAGCCTATTTTTTAATTAAAAATTAAATTAAATAGTTACCTTGTGTGAAAAATAAAAAAAAAAAAATTGTTTTTCCGTAACTAAATAATATACTTGAAAAGTTTGAGGTAGAACTTTTGGAAAATAATTATCCAAACTCTCACAAACCCGAGTATGAAAGTTATGCACTGTCCATGTCTACTCCTGTCAGAACCACTAAACCTTATAAGACTCTTTAGGGGGTAGTTTCTTGAGAGAGTGCTTGTGGGCGAAGGAAGGCAAGCGACGCGACATGAAGCACCTACCAGACGCCGAGTAGTGTCAAGTCGTGCGCCATCATAGCCGGACACCCACGACACTTCGGCTCAAGCAACGGCCCACTATACCGGAGACGGAGGCGGTGCTGGAGACGGACGTGACGTGACGTCGCATTAAGCGCCTACTAGGCGCCGAGGTGTGTCATGTCGCGTCCACTCGGGCGCTGTCAAGGTCGACGATGGCTGACGGTTATGATGTGGGTATAAATGTTGGACGGATGTGATCTCCTTCGGGATCGAGCTATCCAGACGACGTCGGATACATGTGATCTCCTTCGGGATCGAGCTATCCAGACGACGTCGGATAGATGTGATCTCCTTCGGGATGAGCCAGCGAGCCGACGTCGGATGGATGTGATATCCTTCGGGATAAGCTATCTAGCCGGCTTGTTGGTATAAATGTCGGATTGATGTGATCTCCTTTGGGATCGAGCCATCCAGACGACGTCGGATAGATGTGATCTCCTTCGGGATGAGCCAGCGAGTCGACGTCGGATGGATGCGATCTCCTTCGAGCTGAGCTATCTAGCCGGCTTGTGGGCATAAATGTAGGATTGATCTGATCTCCCGTCTTCTCGAGCCATCCAGACGACGTCGGATAGATGTGATCTCCTTCGGGATGAGCTTTGAGCCGACGTCGGATGGATGTGATCTCCTTCGGGATGAGCTATCTAGCGGGCTTGTGGGTATTAACGTCGAATGGATGTGATCTCCTTTGGGATGAGCCGTCTAGCCGACGGGTGGGTATAAAATATAAACGTCGTATGGATGTGATCTCCTTCGGGATGAGCTGTCTAGCCGGCGAGTGGGTATCCAACGTCCCTTCATCGAGATTTTCACGCCGAGCATTGTGCTCGTTGGGGTCTCCCTCGGACATCCATAGGGCTACTATATAGTTTCGTGGGTATGTCGAGGTTGATTTTAGCGCAGTAATTGTGAAGGCGTGTGAGTGGCACTCGGTCCGTTTGGGTTGATGGGGTTCCTGCTCGTGCAGTCAACCGCACACCCACAGACCTTTTCATCGATTGCTCCAAGAGCGAATTGCCTTGGACGAAGCATGGTTTCCTGTGTTTGATGTCTACGGATGGTAATCGTGACCCTGAAAAGATGAGATCTCCGTCCGGCATCCTCCCAAGGGTGCCGGGTGGACAACTCATGCTGAAGACGTCGTCCACCCACGTCGAGCCTTCGGTGCGGCTGTGGCATGGGCTGCGTGCTCTAGCTATTCTCTAGGATGCGAAACTCTGAGCGGGAAGGGGTCCGAAAGGCCGTAGCTGTCCAATCTAGCGTTCTTCGCTCAGCACGAACGAAGGTCCAGCGCGAGTTGACCTCACGATCACTCGGAAAGGCTCATACGCGTCCGGCGTCAATTTATGGTGCTACCTGGTTGATCCTGCCAGTAGTCATATACTTGTCTCAAAGATTAAGCCATGCATGTGTAAGTATGATCTAATTCAAACTATGAAACTGCGAATGGCTCATTAAATCGGTTATAGTTTGTTTGATAGTACCTGCTACTCGAATAACCGTAGTAACTCTAGAGCTAATACGTGCAACAAACCCCGTTGCTCTGATGAATCATGATAACTCGACGGATCGCACGACCTTTGCCCCGGCGACGCATCATTCAAATTTCTGCTCTATCAACTTTCGATGGTCGGATAGTGGCCTACCATGGTGGTGACGGGTGACGGAGAATTAGGGTTCCATTCCGGAGAGGGAGCCTGAGAAACGGCTACCACATCCAAGGAAGGCAGCAGGCGCGCAAATTACCCTATCCTGACACGGGGAGGTAGTGACAATAAATAACAATACCGGGCTCTTTGAGTCTGGTAATTGCAATGAGTACAATCTAAATCCCTTAACGAGGATCCATTGGAGGGCAAGTCTGGTGCCACCAGCCACGGTAATTCCAGCTCCAATAGCGTATATTTCAGTTGTTACAGTTAAAAAGCTCGTAGTTGGACCTTGTGGTGGGCCGACCGGTCCGCCTAGCGGTGTGCACCGGTCGTCCTGCTCCTTCTGCCGGCGATGCGCTCCTGGTCTTAACTAACCGGGTCGTGCCACCGGCGCTGTTACTTTAAAGAAATTAGAGTGCTCAAAGCAGGCCTACGCTCTGGATACATTAGCATGGGATAACATCATAGGATTCCGGTCCTATTGTGTTGGCCTTCGGGATCAGAGTAATGATTAACAGGGACAGTCGGGGGTATTCGTATTTCATAGTCAGAGGTGACATTCTTGGGTTTATGAAAGACGAACAACTGCGAAAGCATTTGCCAAGGTTGTTTTCATTAATCAAGAACGAAAGTTGGGGGCTCAAAGACGATCATATACCGTCCTAGTCTCAACCATAAACGATGTCGACCTGAGATTGGTGGATGTTACTTTTAGGACGACGCTGACACCTAATGAGAAATCAAAGTTTTTGGGTTCCGGGGGGGGGTATGGTCTCAAGGCTGAAACTTAAAGGAATTGAGGGAAGGGCACCACCAAGAGTGGAGCCTGCGGCTTAATTTGACTCAACACGGGGAAACTTACCAGGTCCAGACTGAGAGCTCTTTCTTGATTCTATGGGTGGTTGTGCATGGCCGTTATTAGTTGGTGGAGTGATTTGTCAAGTTAATTCCGTTAACGAACGAGACCTCAGCCTGCTAACTAGCTATGCAGAGTCATACCTTCGCAGCTAGCTTCTTAGAGGGACTATGGCCTTCCAGGCCACGAAAGTTTGAGGCAAAAACAGGTCTGTGATGCCCTTAGATGTTCTGGGCCGCTCGCGCGCTACCCTGATGTATTCAACGAGTCTATAGCCTTGGCCGACAGGCCCGGGTAATCTTTGAAATTTCATCGTGATGGGGATAGATCATTGCAATTATTGGTCTTCAACGAGGAATTCCTAGTAAGCGCGAGTCATCAGCTCGCGTTGACTACATCCCTGCCCTTTGTACACACCGCCCGTCACTCCTACCGATTGAATGGTCCGGTGAAATGTTCGGATCGCGGCGACGTGCACGGTTCGCCGCCGGCGACGTCGTGAGAAGTCCATTGAACCTTATCATTTAGAGGAAGGAGAAGTCGTAACAAGGTTTCCGTAGGTGAACCTGCGGAAGGATCATTGTCGAAACCTGCCTAGCAGAACGACCCGTGAACACGTTTATCACTCCAGGAGGGGCGTTGAAGGCCCTTGGGCTAATAGCCCCTTCCCTAGTCGGGGGGCGCTCCTCGTGGGTGCCTCCCGGCGCAACAACGAACCCCGGCGCGAAAAGCGCCAAAGAACATGAACACATAGAGTGCCCTCCCGCGTCCGGTTCGCCGGCGTTAGGCGTGGCACCTGTACATACTTACAAAACGACTCTCTGCAACGGATATCTCGGCTCTCACATCGATGAAGGACGTAGCGAAATGCGATACTTGGTGTCAATTGCAGAATTCCGTGAAGCATCGAGTCTTTGAACGCAAGTTGCACCCGAAGTCGTCAGGCCGAGGGCACGTCTGCATGGGCATCACGCATCACGTCTCCCCCACCCACCTCGCGTGGGAGGGGAAAGAGGATGGCCTCCCGTGCCTCACCGGGCGCGACTGACCTAAATATGGAGCCCGCGGCGAAGAGCAGCCGCGACGATTGGTGGATTAAAACCTCACGGATCGCGCTGCGCAAGCACGTCGCCAGGGGAGCTCGAAGGACCCCGGCGAACGCTCACAACCGTGGCGAC
>CM076152.1:19397500-19425000 GCA_038025085.1 Tetragonia tetragonoides
GAGGTGGTTATGGTCTTCAGGCTTTGCTTTGCACAAGTTGCAGACAGCATCACCATTTAGGAACCCCATTTTCTGCATCCTGTCCTTTGTTAGCAGTCTCCCCTGTTGAGCTAGCCATAAGCAGAAGCTTTGTCTTGGCATAGTTATCCTTCCCAAATCAGATTAGCGTGTCTATACTTTGGCAAAACCCCTGTTAGAACATTGTATCCTCTTGCAGCTGAATAACAACCATCAGGAGCCCCCTTCCAGATCCCTCTTGCTGTATATTGGTCCTGGAAATAGCTCTTGATTTTGTTGAGCTTATTCCAGTACCAACTGGTTCCCCAAACAGGTGCATAATTCCAGAGACTGACTCCCTTCAAATAAACCCCATTTATCCATTTTACCCACAAGGTGTCTTTTTTTTGGGCTAAATCCCAGATATGTTTCCCATTTAAAGCTATATTAAACCACTTGCAATTCTTTATATTTATGCCCCCATTTTTCCTAGGTCTGCATACCACATCCCATGCCACCAAGCTAGTCTTATGCTTCTGATCAGTGGAGCCCCACAAGAAAAATCTGCACTTTTGCTCTACACTTTTAAGTACCCTTGCAGGCATTATGAAAATGCTAGACCAGTACACATGTATAGAAAATAATACAGAATTAATGAGTTGAGCTCTTCCTGCATATGAGAGGTTCCTAGAAGCCTATATCTGCAATTTTTTTGTCATTTTATCAACCAAGCATTCACAGTCAATTTTGCACCACATAGATGGAGATAATGGAACTCCCAAATACTTCATAGGTAGTGTACCCTCCCTGAACCCTGATAAAGCTAAGAGTTCTCTCTTAATTTCTTCATTCACACCAGCTATGTACATGTTGGATTTCTCCTTATTAGCAAACAGACCAGTAGCTTGTGCAAAGTAATTTATGTTATTCATCATGATACTTACAGATTCAGGGGCAGCTTTGCAGAAGCACATCAAGTCATCAGCAAAGCATAGGTGACTCAACGCTAGTTCCTTGCACATTGGATGCCAACTGAAGCTCTTGTCCATGCATGCTAGTTTTAGAATTCTTGATAAATATTCCATTACCAATACAAAAATTAGTGGAGATATTGGATCTCCCTGCCTAATGCCACGTTTAGCAGGAAAGAAGCCATGAACCTCCCCATTCATGTTGATGCTGAAACTGGCAGTTTGTATGCACTCAAGTACCCAACTAATGAACTTAACTGGGAAACCATACCCTTGCAGCATCTCCTTGACAAAACTCCAATGAATTGTGTCATAGGCTTTCCTTAGATCTATCTTCATCAAGCATCTTGGTGAGGATTGCTTTCTGTTGTAATGCTTGATTAGGTCCTGACAAATCATTATGTTGTGCACTATTGACCTCTGTGCCACAAAAGCACCCTGGTTCACAGAGATAAGGTCAAGAAGCATTATTGCCAATCTCCCACATAGAATCTTGGATATGCATTTGTAGATGGTGTTGCAGCAAACAATAGGCCTGAAATCAGAAGCCTTCTCAGGATTTGCAATTTTCCAGCACAAGACATAGATTAGTTGCATTCACCTCTTTAAGCATTTTAGAGGAATCAAAAAAATCAATAATTGCATTGGTCACTTCTTCCCCCACAATATGCCACACTTCTTTAAAAAATCCTGAGCCAAAGCCATCAGGGCCTGGGCTTTTATTGCAGTCAATATCAAACATAGATTTCTTCACTTCATCAGCAGTCACGGGTGCACTAATGATCATCTGTTGCTGCATGTCTAGCCTATGTCCTGGTGAAAAGAAGCTCTCTTCTGCTGTGGTGTCTCTGATACCTGATACCCCCAACATTTTCCTGTAAAACCCTACAAACTCTTCAATAATCAGGTCTTTGTCTTCCAATAAGATACCATCCTGTGACTTGATGGAATGCAATATGTTCTGTTGTCTTCATAATTGCATGAAAAAACTGATTATTTCCATCTCCCAATTGTACCCACTTAGCCTTGCTCTTTTGTTGTAGGAAGGTCTCAGCTGCCATGTTCAGCTCATTAAACCTCCTTCTAGCCTGAATTTCTTCCTTCTGCAGTGCCTCATTGAGAGGCTCCTTGTTTACATCTGTCTGGGCTTGATTCATTACAGTTCTAGCAATATCAGCCTCAGCTAATATATCACTAAATTCATCTCTATTTAGCTTTTTCAGGACATATTTCACTCTTTTCAGTTTTTGATAAACCCTAAACATTTTTGTGCCTTTTGCTCTGCAATTCCAGGCTTGCTGCACCAAGGCTTGGAAATCAGAGTAGAGGCTCCACATGTTAAAGAATTTAAAGGGGGAATTTCTTATAGTCAGGTTTTTGTGAAGAGTTAAGCAAATAGGAGAGTCGTCAAATACATCCTCTGGCAGGAACTATAGGATGCATTGATCAAACTCCTGCAGCCATAAACTGTTTACAAAGGCCCAGTCTATTTTAGAGTATACTCTTCCCCCCCCCCCCCCCATGCCTATTATTCCAGGTGTATTGACACCCAGACCAACTCATTTCAGTGAGGAAACAGTTTTCAATGCATGATTTAAAATCCTGAATTTCAGCAAGTGTGATTGGAAGGCCACGTTGTCTGTTCCAAGGTAGCAGAACATTGTTGAAATCCCCACCAACAATCCAAGGTTTGTTGCAGATATTAGCAAAATCGTTTATATCCTTCCATAATTGCTTCCTGTCTTCTTTCTCATGCAGTCCATATACAAAACTCATCATAAAATCCTTTTTCCTCTCCATATTTCTCACCTTACAGATAACCATTTGCACATAGGAGAAAATAACTTCAACATGAAAATAATATGGTAACCATCTAATCCAAATTCTTCCCAGCCTATGTTCATTATGGTTACTAAAAGATTCCCACTCTGCATGAATTTTTTTTTGCAATTTTCCAAATTAACTAATCTGATTTTTGTTTCAAGAAAAGCCACTAATCCACATTTATTTTTTTTTACATAAGAGGGCCACATCCCTCTGCTTATTTGGGCCATTCAGGCCTCTAACATTCCATATAAGGATCCTATCCATGACTACCAGTCAAGATAGGAGACTTACCATGTAATGGCACTTCCTCTGAGTTCTGATCCTCCTGTGTTCCTGGCACTGTTGATTGTCCTTGTGCCTGCATCACCTCCTGTTCCCCATCTACACTTTGCAGTATATCAAAAGGATTCAGTAGCTGTGTTGTAGCATTGTTAGGCTGTTGAACTTGTCTGTAGTATCCTCTTCCAGCTCTCAATCCTCTCCCTGCATTACCCATTCTACCTCTTCCTCTCCCTGCATTCTGCCATTGCTGGTTTCCAGGGTTTGCTTGCTGCACAGGTAGGTGCTGCACAGGCACTGCTTGAGTCACAGGCCCAGGTATGGCTTTCTTTTTTCTGCATTCAGGCTCACTTTGTCCATGTTGTTTGCAGTGGTTGCACAATACAGGTTTCCAGTCATTCACAGTCTATTTTGCTCCACTTAGATGGAGACAATGGAACTCCCAAATACTTCATAGGCAGTGTACCCTCCCTGAACCCTGATAAAGCTAACAGTTCTCTCTTAATATCTTCATTTACACCAGCTATGTACATGTTGGATTTCTCCTTATTAGCAAACTGACCAGTAGCTTGTGCAAAGTAATTAATGTTGTTCATCATGATACTTACAGATTCAGGGGCAGCTTTGCAGAAGCACATCAAGTCATCAGCAAGGCATAGGTGACTCAATGCTAGTTCCTTGCACATTGGATGCCAACTGAAGCTCTTGTCCATGCATGCTAATTTCAGGATTCTTGATAAATATTCCATTACCAATAAAAAAATTAGTGGAGATATTGGATCTCCCTGCCTAATGCCACGTTTAGCGGGAAAGAATCCATGCACCTCCCCATTCATGTTGATGCTGAAACTGGCAGTTTGTATGCACTCAAGTACCCAACCAATGAACTTTATTGGGAAACCATACCCTTGCAGCATCTCCTTGACAAACCTCTAGTGAATTGTGTCATAGGCTTTCCTTATATCTATCTTCATCAAGCATCTTGGTGAGGATTGCTTCCTCTTGTAATGCTTGATTAGGTCCTGACAAATCATTATGTTGTGTACTATTAACCTCTGAGCCACAAAAGCACCCTGGTTCACAGAGATAAGGTCAGGAAGCACTCTTGCCAATCTCCCACATAGAATCTTGGATATGCATTTGTAGATGGTGTTGCAGCAAGCAATAGGCCTGAAATCAGAAGCCTTCTCAGGATTTGCAATTTTCTGCACAAGACATAGATTAGTTGCATTCACCTCTTTAAGCATTTTAGAGGAATCAAAAAAATCAATAATTGCATTAATCACTTCTTCCCCTACAATATGCCACACTCCTTTAAAAAATCCTGAGCCAAAGCCATCAGGGCCTGGGCTTTTATTGCAGTCAATATCAAACATAGCTTTCTTCACTTCATCAGCAGTCACAGGTGCACTAATGATCATCTGTTGCTGCATGTCTAGCCCATGTCCTGCTGAAAAGAAGCTATCTTCTGTTGTGGTGTCCCTGATTCCTAATACCCCCAGCATTTTCCTGTAAAACCCAACAAATTCTTCAATAATCAAGTCTTTGTCTTCCAATAAGATACCCTCCTGTGTCTTGATGGAATGCAATCTGTTCTGTTGTCTTCTCTGTTTCATAATTGAATGAAAAAACTGATTATTTCCATCTCCCAATTGTACCCATTTAGCCTTGCTCTTTTGTTGTAGAAAGTTCTCAGCTGCCATGTTCAGCTCATTAACCCTCCTTCTAGCCTGAATTTCTTCCTTCTGCAGTGCCTCAGTGAGAGGCTCCTTATTTGCATCTGTCTGGGCTTGAGTCATTACAGTTCTAGCAATATCAGCCTGAGCTAATATATCACTAAATTCATCTCTATTTAGCTTTTTCATGACAGATTTCACTCTTTTAAGTTTTTGATAAACTCTAAACATTTTTGTGCCTTGTGTTCTGCAATTCCAGGCTTGCTGCATCAAGGCTTGGAAATCAGAGTGGAGGCTCCACATGTTAAAGAATTTAAAGGGGGAATTTGTTATAGTCAGGTTTTTGTGAAGAGTTAAGCAAATAGGAGAGTGGTCAGATACATCCTCTGGTAGGAACTGTAGGATGCGCTGATCAAACTCCTCCAGCCATAGACTGTTTACAAAGGCCCAGTCTATTTTAGAGTATACTCTTCCCCTCCCCCCCCCCCTCATGCCTATTATTCCAGGTGTATTGACACCCAGACCAACTCATTTCAGTCAGGAAACAGCTTTCAATGCAGGATTTAAAATCTTGAATTTCAGCAAGAGTGACTGGAAGGCCACCTTGTCTGTTCCCAGGTAGCAGCACATTGTTGAAATCCCCACCAAAAATCCAAGGTTTGTTGCAAATAGTAGCAAAATCATTAATATCCTTCCATAATTGTTTCCTATCTTCTTTCTCATTCAGTCCATATACAAAACTCACCATAAAATCCTTTTTCATCTCCATATTTCTCACCTTACATATAGCCATTTGCACAGAGGAGAAAATCACTTCAACATGAAAATAATCTGGTGACCATCTAATCCAAATTCTACCCAGCCTATGGTCATTATGGTTACTAAAGGATTCCCACTCTGGCATGAACCTTTTTTTGCATTTTTCCAGGTTAACTAATCTGATTTTTGTTTCAAGAAAAGCCACCAATCCACATTTATTTTTTTTACAGAAGAGGGCCACATCCCTCTGCTTATTTGGGCCATTCAGGCCTCTAACATTCCATATAAGGATCCTATCCATGACTACCAGTCAACATAGGAGACTTACCATGTAATGGCACTTCCTCTGAGTTCTGATCCTCCTGTGTTCCTGGCACTGTTGATTGTCCTTGTGCCTGCATCACCTCCTGTTCCCCATCTACACTTTGCAGTATATCAAAAAGATTCTATAGCTGTGTTTTAGCAGTGTTAGGCTGTTGAACTTGTTTGTACTATCCTCTTCCAGCTCTCAATCCTCTCCCTGCATTACCCATTCTACCTCTACCTCTCCCTGCATTCTGCCATTGCTGGTTTCTAGGGTTTGCTTGCTGCATAGGTAGGTGCTGCACAGGCACTGCTTGAGTCACAGGCCCAGGTATGGCTTTCTTTTTCTTGCATTCAGGCTTACTGTGTCCATGTTGTTTGCAGTGGTTGCATAGTACAGGTTTCCAGTCATACACCACTTCTTGTTCCACTATATTCCCCTTTTCATTCTTGAAATGGACCTTGTCAGGATACTCATCCCCTATTTCCACTTCAACCAGCACTCTTGCATAGTGAATCCCCACTTTGAGTTCTGTGTTCCTGTCAGCCATCATTGGCCTACCTACTAAACTTGCAATTTTGCTCAAACCCATTGCATTCCAGTACTTGACATTCAAACCAGGAAATTTGACCCATATAGGAACAGACGTGAGCTCCTCATGAGCATAGTCTACATTCTCAGACCATGGTCTGACAATCATGGGTTTATTATCAAAATGATAAACCCCTTCCTCTAGCACAGCATCTCTCTGCTCCATAGAATCAAAACTGACAATAACTAAACCATTTTTCATCATTGCAATTTTATTCATTCCCCGTTTCGACCAAATTCTCCTAAGAAACCCACTGAGCACATTGATAAGTGGCCTTGACCCCATAACATAGCAAACAATTGCTTGATTACAATAATTAATTTCAGATTCGATGTCCTTGAAATTAATTTCCCCTACAGGTTTTCCCTCAAGCATAACAGGTGCTATAAAATCCAATTTAAAACCGGCATTTTTTAATTTAGTTATGTCGAATTTTTCCCAAGCTGAGGTTTTACCTGCATCTGTAGATTCCTGTTGTTTGCCTTGTTCTGGAGCTTCATCCTCTTCCTCATCCGAACCTTGATTATTGGCCCTTTCCTTCATCTTCGAAAGCCAAGAATTGATTTTTTCCCTCGCTAATTCCATTTGCTGCACTGTTTCTGTTTGTGCATCTGTTGTCATTACTTCTGGGTCCTCCAATTCATCCGTGAGGTTGCGCATTACTCGATCTAGATTTTCATGGGTTGCGCTGGTACGTTGCCTTTGTGTCACATTTTTTGTGGGACAAGGTGGAGCTGTTGATTTTCCCGCATCGTCATCGTGATTTCCATTCCCTCGTTTAGCTTTGTCTTTCTTCCCCATTAGAACTCAGAGCTGCGTTAATGGTTAACGAGCACTGTCGAGGAGAGAGGTGAGAGCATTTTAGAGAGAGAAAATCGCGATGCCAATGTTTTGGCCCAAAAACGGGCGACATGGGTGATATCTGAGTTCGGGAATCAAGGTCACCCTCCCAGGGCACCGGGGGTCCCCTAGGGCCATAATAGAGTCCCCGAAAAAATTTCGGGCAAAAACGGCAAATGGGCCCAGGGAATGCTCTAGGGGACGTGTTCTGGACCATTTTACGCAAAGATTTCGACGTTAATATTTTTCGCCCATATCGTACGGGAGACCCCTATGGGACGTGGGAGGCCCCTAGGGTCGATTATTGGGTCCCTGATAGGCTTGTAAGGGCGATTTTACGCGATGCCAATGTTTTGGCCCAAAAACTGGTGACATGGGTAATATCTGAGTTCGGGAATCAAGGTGAACCTCCCGGGGCACCGGGGGTCCACTAGGGCCATCATAGAGTCCCCGAAAAAATATCGGGCGAAAACGACAATCGGGCCCTGGGAATGCTCTAAGGGACGTGTTCTGGGCTATTTCACGCAAAGTTTTCGATGTTAATATTTTCGGCCCATATCGTACGGGAGACCCCTATGGGACGTGGGAGGCCCCTAGGGTCGGTTATTGGGTCCCTGATAGGCTTGTAAGGGCGGTTTTACGCGATGGCAATGTTTTGGCCCAAAAACGGGCGACATGGGTGATATCTGAATTCGGAAATCAAAGTGCCCTCCCGGGGCACCGGGGATCCCCTAGGGCCATAATAGACTCCCCGAAAAAATTTCGGGCGAACACTGCAACCGGGCCCCGGGAATGCTCTAGGGGACGTCTTCTAGGCCATTTTACGCAAAGTTTTCGACGTTAATATTTTCAGCCCATATCGTACGGGAGACCCCTATGGGACGTGGGAGGCCCCTAGGGTCAGTTATTGGGTCCCTGGTAGGCTTGTAAGGGTAGTTTTACGCGAGGCCATTGTTTTGGCCCAAAAACGGGCGACATGGGTGATATCTAAGTTCGGGAATCAAGGTGCCCCTCCCGGGGTACCGGGGGTCCCCTAGGGCCATAATAGAGTCCCCGAAAATATTTCGGGCGAAAATGGCAACCGGGCCCCGGGAATGCTCTATGGGACCTGTTCTGGGCCAATTTACGCAAATTTTTCGACGTTAATATTTTCGGCCCATATCGTACGGGAGACATCTATGGGACGTGGGAGGTGTTTTGCCCAATTTTGAGGAGGGGTCGAACACTGGGAAGGTGATGGGACTGAGATGTGTGAATGGGGGAGTTGCGCGTCTGGTTCCTCTGCCGCTACCTGCACAGGACAAGCAACAGTGAACTGGCTCTGGGGGTCGACCCTAGAAAACCCCTCCGAAGTTTAGGTTAGTATATAGATATTTGTGTCCGAGAGGTACTTTTGTAAGGATGTGACAGAGCGTCAGGCTATCACAGCTGAGGATGTCAGAGCGCACTGTCAGACAGCGTGATTGTTCTCTGAATGAAAATGATCTTACCTTTGCCTTGATTTCCACGCAGGTATTTATAGGCCAAAAGTCGGCTAGCTTCGTCGAATGAACAGTGGACACGTTGCCCTATACGTATGCTCCTCTCTAAGTCGGCTTAGAGGGACTGGTCACGTGAGTTTTGGTACGATCCCTTGGGATGACTCCACGTAGGGGTTCGTACATTTGATGTCGTCATTTCTGTCCTTGTGACTAAGGGAGCGTAGTCGCCAAGGCATCCAATCAAATCTTAGTGGGAATATTAGTACAGTACATGTGCTGGCGTCAGGGTTTCAGCATACCCAGTGTCTGAGGGTCGATTTGTAGTTAAATCGACCCGCATGGTTGAGCCTGAACATGATTGTAATCCGTGGGTCTGTATACCTAGGGTCTGCTGGCGATGTTTGGATTAGTGGGCAGAGGGATACTTCAATCGAGGGCTCTTTCTTGTGGTTGGAGAGAATCCCTTTGATACTGTCGATGATACAGACTTTTGCGAGAAACTGGGGCTCTTCGATGGTATTTTGGTTATATCATTTTGCCCTTACATCTTAGTAGGAGGGAGATTTCTTTTCGTCGAGTCCTGCTGAGATGTGGTTGGTCTATGCCTTTTGTTAGGTGGGATTTTGCCTCCCGGTCCGTTCTCTCCTTGGAAGGGCCCCTCTTTTTTATCGGGACATATATTCGGTGGACGCAGTTGGGCCGTCCATCAGTCAGTCATGGTAGTAGCGTGACATTCCAGGCTTCTTTGCCTATAAATAGCCAGAGTCACCTTCTTCTTTTCTCTCTTCATTCCAACCGTCTGAATTTTCTAGAGAGAGAGAGTGGGTCATTGAGATTTTTCTTGCTAGTCTTCAGTCGATCGGTCATTGTTTATTCGATCTTCCTTGGTAGATTCGTCTTCTATCTTCTTCCAAGGTATAACATTTTTCTTTTGATATTTTTCTTGCTTGCTTTTATTTGTTTTGTACCCGTGCCAATGTCTTCGCCCATTGATATATCGTCGGGATCTGACAGCTCGCCTGAGGCACCTCAACAAGGGATTTGGGAATCTTTTCCCGATAGTTTCGGTTGAGGTTCGTCTACTCAGGGACCTGGCCCGTCGTATGAGGAGTCTTGCCCTCATCCTTCGAATGACGCGGTTCCCCCGATTCCGCCGGGGTTCCCTTTTTCTGAGTTTCGTGCGGGTTTTGAGTGGTCGAGCCCGGATGGATTGCTCCTTCCGGATTGGGTGGCCCCGTTTCGGTTTCGAGAGGAGTCTTGGTATGCCAGGGTTCTGTCGGACCCCGACATTCCACGAAGTTTTAAGCAGGACGTGCTGAATGTCTTTCAAATGAGTGTAGCGTTGGGAGAGAGCCATGTTTTAGACGGGGTCGAACCTTTACGCTTTGTCTCTCCCCTGCAGGGAGACGAAGTCGAGATGTCCAGGGTTCGTTTTAAACAAACTTGCCGCTTAGGTAGAAGGGGTCTTGATTGCTCTTCTCCTTTGTGTGAGTTTGAGCAGATAGGAGACCGACTTTTTTGCCCTCACATAATGAAGTATGTTTTTTGTCCTTCGACTACCTTTCTTTGTGCTGTTGTCCAAGTCATGTTGCCCATCTAGACCCTCTTCAATTGCTTATCTTGTAGGGACCGTAGGGAAACGGGATCTTCGTGGCAAAAATGAGAATTTGGCGGATGCTTCGGTCGTGGTGCCCGATTCTACATCTGATCGGTTGGCCAGATCTGCCGGTCAGGTGGCCAGTATTTCCGGTGCGCCTGGAGGCATGCCCGACCCTGTAGGATCAGGACCCGAAGAGGCTGACGTTTCCCAAGGGTCGCTAGAGAGCGGTGATATCTGAGTGGGAGATGATCATCCGGTTGATGATGAGGCCTTCTCTCCCCCTCCTTCAGAGGAGAAGAAGGAGAGGAAAAAGAAGAAGAAGAAGAAGAAGAAGAAGAAGAAGAAGTCTCGTTCCAGTAGGGAAGAGAGACCTCCAACCTCCGATCCTGTGGAGGAGGTGGACCAGGCTGGTCGTGTAAATATCGAGGCGGAGCCGGGTCCTGAGCAGGCTGAGGAAGACCCTGCGGACGGAGGGTCAAAGTAGGGTAAGAAGGCCGACGCTATCCCCATCTACTCAAAACGGTCGCTCTTAGCGGGTATGTCGGCCGAGGATATGGGGTTATTGGCTGAGCGATACCAGTTGCCCCCGGGGATGTCTTTTATTTGTCCCAGTAAGCTATAAGGGTGTCATCTGGCCCCACCGGGTTGCATTCCCTTTTCCACCAATGTTTTTGATGAAGGTTTAAGGTTTCCCCTCCCTCGTTGGATTAGGAAGATAGTGGGCCGTCTGGGGGTCCACTATTTTCAGCTCCAGGCTAATTCCTAGAGATCCTGGTCGGCTTGGCGGCCCGGCCCATGTTCACAAGTTAACTGTGAACGATGCTGTCCTTCGCCACTTATACCTCAAGGTGCAGTCGACCAAGTACGAGACTTGGTATCGGAGTCCCAGAAAGGGTTTCTCCATGTGTCGGTCATTGAGCAACGTCACCTTGTGGAAAGAGAATTTCTTATTTCTGCACAGCGAGCGAGGGTGGGACGGAGTGTGTCCTCCCTAGAGGGAGAACTACTTGGAGGAGGAAGGTAGTGAGTTGTTCAGCCCGAAACGCGGGTCTCTGGATTCCCTGTCCCCGGCCGAACGTCAAATGGTAGAATACTCCAGTTATCCTAACCGGGATAAGGAGGCATGCCAGCAGTTTAACGCCCCTCCTCATTGGAAGATAGACAAGTCCTAGTTCGCTCATGAGGCGTTCATGGTCTTCATTGGTTTTCATTCGACCATGACACCTGGTACAACGGCCTTGTCCCTATTGTTTCCTTGCTCTGAATATCTTTTTGTGTATCGAGGGCTCTTCTAACCTTTTCTTTGTATCCTGCAGAGGATGCCGTCATAGAGCTGTTGGAGATGCCGGAAAGGGAGCAGATGGTGGCCTGGACAACCTCCAAGGCCTTCCTTGAGGGTCTCAAGGACGTGGTCGAGGCTCGGAGGAAGCTTGAATCGGTAATGGATACTCTTCTTCCCTCATGCTTCATGTTCCACAATTCTAGGATCGTCACTGATAATCTGCTTTGTCTTTGCAGCCTCCCAAGAAGAAGAAGGCCATGATCTACGGGAAGAAGACAAGATTGGGGAAAGGGAGTTCCTCGTCCGAGGTCTTGCCCGATGCCGACCTTCGCTCTAAGAAGAGGTCGGGGGATGATACCCTGGTCACCCAGGAGAGGGAATCTCCTTTGAAGAAGAATAAGGTAGATATCCCAGGTGCCGAGTTGATCTCCGCAAGTCAACCTATGGTTGCCACTTGGGGACAACTTACCTCTCCTGTTGAGAACCGAGAGTCGAGCGCTGGCCCGTCTAATTTTGTTTTAGCGGAAGAACCCTCTCCTTTGAGCCTGCGGAGCATTGATGAGATGCAGGCTATCCGATCTACACGAAGGGATAACAACGAGTTCTTGGGCCAGGCGTACATGGTCAGCAGGCAGAGTCCTGAGGGTCATGCCCTCAAGATGCCCGCCTTTCTGGGGGCCCCTCTGGAGGAGCAGTCCAAAGTTGCTGAGGCTGTCTTTCCTAACTTGTTCCATGAGAAGGACATGGAGCAGGTTATTTCCGAGGTGGGGTCGATTGATGTCGTGACGACCCTTCTGAAGCGTGTGGCCTTAAATCGTATGAAGGTATTTCCCCGATCTCTTGCTTTGTTCGTTTTTGATCGTGTCTGTTTAGACTGTTATTGATATGCTCTGTGTTTTTCAGGATGACATTCTTCTGAGCGCGGTGATCAGAGCTGACGAGGCTCAGAGGCGCCGATTGGTCATCCAATGCCAGGAGTGGCAGACCGACGCAGAGGCCAAGGCTCGTGAAGAGGCTCGGGCTGAGTTGCCGGGGCTTCGCCTTGAGCTGGAGAAGGCGAGAGCCGATCTTTAGACGGAGAAGTCTCTCCTTGATAAGAGAGAGCATTCCCTTGAGGAAATGAAGGGAAGATTTGAGGAGGCAGATAACGCCAGGGCCCAAACTGCCCATCTTCTCGAGGCTGTCGAGGCCGATGTAGAGAACTGAAAAACCACGGAGGCCCGGGCACAGGTTAATCTGAGGGCTGCGGTGGATCGTCAGACCCGTTACTGGGGCGATGCCTTGCTTCGAGTGTATGGAGAAGACGACATGGGAGCCTCTGCAGTTACCTCCCTGGCCTGTATTCGTAACCTCCGGGATTCTACTAAGCCCGATGATATGGCCGATGCTAGTAGAATCGAGGATTCTATTGCTGCGGACTTGGAAGAGATGGAGAGACTCGTTGCAGCGAGCCGGGCAGAGGAAGAAGCTGAATGATCGGGGCCTTTGGAGGTCTGTACCCCCGGGTCAAAAAGAGGGGGGTTTGTATTTGTTTTTTGCTTGGGGTGGTTGGTCACCCTTGTTGTAAACTGTTTGCGCCCCCTCCGCTTTCGTGGGTTGATAAATAAAGATGTTGATTTTCTATCTATTCAAGTCTCATTTTGTCTTAGCTTGTATCTTCATTATTTTCAATAAATGATCATTTATTGTCTTTCGATGATGATGCTCCTGCATGGGGGACAACTGTCTTGAATAACTGCCAGGGCCTTTTGTTTATAAATAGGTCCGCTTTGTCTGTTCATTTTGCCCCCAAACCTGTCTAGAGAGATGTCCTCTCCTACTATATTCATTTCTTCAGGCTCTAGCGATGAGTCTTCCGTAGATACCAGGCCAGTATCCAGGCCATATCATCTTTGGTCGGGGAAACTTACTCCCCGGAATAATCGACCCAGTAAAAGATTTAATGAGGGTGCTTCCAAATCGACTCACGAAGAGCCCTTGGAAATTACTGATGAGTTTAGTGAGGCTAGCTTGGCTAGGCTGGCAGTTTCTGATTTTGTTCGTCTCTTCGAGGATAACTCCTTGTCCGAGCATCTTCGTACTCATATATGGATGGTGTTTCAGCAGCTTCAGTCCCAATCATTCAAGAGCTTTCCAACGACACGTCTCATGCCTTATTCCGACCTCCAATCACCAAGTTGCGATATAAGGGTAAAACAGTCTTTTTCTATTTTTGGGATCATTAAAAATTCCCCGAAAGATAAAGACAGGCTGGATGACGTCATTATGACGTCATCCAGCGGGCTGCTGACAGCCGTCAAGGGCCCTGGAAGATGTCCTAGGGCCGCTCGCGGCCATGTCCAGCGCTGCTAGAGGCGCTGCCTTTTCCTTCGGGCCCGGCTCATTTTTCAAAGCCCGTCTCATTTTCACCTCACTTTTCACCCGTTCAACCCTACTTCCCACGCCTATATAAACAACCCTCCACCCTCATTTCAAAACACACAGCCTACAGTTGGCAACCTCTATTCTCAGTATTATTGACTCTGAGCTTCTCCCTCTTTCTTCCAAACTTGAGATCCATTATTACTATTCTTGTCAAATATAGCCTACAGTTCAGGCACAAATTCCTAAGGGCTCAAATTAAATTAATTGCTTAACTGTTTATTTTTTCCGTAGTCATAATGTAGATATCATGCTAGAATAACGTCTTTTTGCTTCCTAAATACTGTCTGTATAGTGGTTGTGCTGCTCAACTTGTCAATCGAATGCATGTCTAAATAAGGTTTAAAATAAATGTTGTGATGCTTGTGATGAACCAATTAATAGTTTGAGTCTAGGTTGTTAATCCGGTTTTGCATTGGAATTATGTCTTTAAATTATTAAGCAAACTTGAGTTAGTAGAGGCCGTCATAATACGGGCGAGTTAGGTGCCTAACACCTTCCCACCTCGTACATTCGCCCCGAACCTATTATTCTTGGGTACTTATATGTTTTACATAAGCGGGAGTCTTTCTAAAAACATGATCAATTCATTTTTCGCGCTATTGGGTTGTCCCTTTGGTTTGTCCCTTCGATAAAACGCCGATAGCAGATTTGTGACCTCTTTCATGATTTTTATTCAATTCAAGTCTTTTTAAATGCTTTTCTAACTCAATGGTCCCTTGAACTTATCTGAGCCCCGAACTGACAAATTTTCTATAAGGACGCACTCCGGGGAAAAACAAAAGGATTGGTAATGAAAAATCCCGGGTCCTTACAGTGGCGATTCACTGGGGACTTATTTAAGAGGGTGAGACTCGAAAGTCAAGTTTGCTTAATTGTTTAAATAACATGTTCCATATTATTTTGCATCATTTGCGTCATTCGCATGTGCCTTTGCACAACCTTTTAACCCTTATCGACCTTCGAGGAAGTTTGTGTCGCAACTCGTAGACAACGCGTATATCTAAAGAAATATACAGTTGTCCTATCGTGCAAATCGACGGTTCCTCACCCATGACTCATCAATCCTTTGTTGATTAAAAGAATTACAATCGATGTGTCGACCATCCGCCGAACGGAAGTTGTAATTTGTCATGGTGACCTCACAGGAGCCAAAAGCCTTTAACCCACATTCATGCATCCGCTTGCTTCTTGTGCAGTGTCATTGTAATGCCCGTCTGATCACATGTTTGCCTGTAAACTACGTTGTTATAATGCTTGCTTGAATGCATGAATTACGTGATTATGTGCCAACATGTACCTACGTGCTATGAGTCTTTTCTTTTATTTTAGTTAGTTCCTAGTGCCCAAAGATGGTGTCAGAATTCAAATTCAATGAACACTCATCATTTTCCCAATGATCTATTCTGAAAGTCATGAACAATTTCTAGAGAGTCAATATTTAATTTTCTCTCCCCTTTCTATTATTTTGTATTTTTCTTTTTCTTTTGATGTAATTCAGATTCGGTTCAAAAAAAAAATCAAAAAAAAAAAAAAACAAAACGGCGAAGGAAAAAAAAAAATGCCGAAATTTTTTTTAAAAAATATATAAAAAAAGAGGGACCGAAATTTCTTTATTTATTTATTTTATTTATTCCATTTTTCCTTTTTTTTTTTGAGTCTAGGAAAATAAAATTAGGATAATTATCTTTTTCTACTTTTCTTATTTTCGTTCATTGACTTTATTTCCTTTGAATATTAGGGAAATATTTGGGCATTTAGACTTAAGGACTTTTCTTTTAGGCCAATGTATTTTCTATGTGTGGATCTATTTTTATTTATTAGATGAGAGTCTTGTGGTTTCTTTTGGTTCTAAATGGTCATTTATCGGTCAGTTCATGTCAACGTCCATCAAGCGCTCCTCAGCTGAAGATACACACAAGAAGAGTTTTCTCTCACACCAGGGTCAGAAATGGGTCAGAGTGCTAAGCAGGTCAAAACTCCTTTTTGTGACGACTGCATATCCGGCCCGCAAAACTTCAAGAGAATCGATATTGGATACTCAAGATGAATCCCTTGATTTGGGTGAACGACTAGACCGATCATTCCGAGAGGCCAAAATTCAGGTGGGCCTTGATCCTGATGAAACCCCTCGCCTTGTTGAGTACAGAAGTGCAGGCAAGCAAACCCAAGCCATTGTTGAAGCACAAGATGATATTGAGCACTTAACTCAATACATAGTTGTCTATCACTCGGAGATCAAAAGGTTACAGAAGACGGTCGCTGGGTTACAACGGAGAATTAAGGCCCTAGAAGATGACAAAGTTCCTCCCACTCAAGGCCAACCCCGCTGGTCTCAAGAACGCATCTTTCAACAAATGAGAGCATATGGCTATATAAACCCAGTAGGGCCAACTTATGAGCTCATCCCAGTAAATGGAAATCCAGGTGTTTATTGCGAGTACTGTCGAGCCTGCGGACATCACACCAATGACTGCAGAAGTTTGAGAAACAGAATTCAAACCTTCATCGATGAGGGAACAATGTGGCCCGCGCATCACTGGTTGTCAATGGAGAGACCAAGCGTCCCCATCCGCGAGTTTACACCTCTGGCACTGCCGATTTATGATGTTATGACTGCTTTGCTTCACCACGGGGATTTACAGTTTTTGGAAGGGGTGTGGGCAAAAGAGGAAGATCATTACCTCTATTGCCATTACCACAAATGCTTTGGCCATATCACGGAGTAATGTTATCGTAAGTATGACATCCAGTCTATTATCATCTCCGGGATGGTCTCTCCCCCGAAGTCCCAGGTATTCGAGATCAAAATACGAAGGTACAAACCGCAACTCGAAGTTAATGTGCTTGAAACGGATCAAGCACCTTTCATACCACACTCGAACCCTCATGTTAATGGTTTCCTCAAAAAGCAAGGGTACGTACCCGGTATGGGTCTGGGAAGAAATGGACAAGGGCCCACTACTTTCTAGTTTGAACCCAAAAGTAACTCTTTCGGGCTCGGATACGAGCCTACTGACAAAGAAATCTGAAATCAAGGTCTGAGGCAAGGGAAACGGTTCAAGGGGAAATATGTCATCTCACCTTATAGCCACACTCTAAATGGTCAGTTCATCATAGAAGGAGACTACTGCCCGTACCACGGATTTCCAGAACCGTAATATGATGAGGAAATCGGGGTCACATATCCCGATTTTAAAATATTTTAAGATTGCAATCAGTTAGGGGAAGAGCCACAACTCTCCTTAAAGCCCGCAAGTCAAGATTGGACCAAAGCACCAGGTAACCAGCTATTGGGCCTTTTGTTTGGTCGAGAAAGCAGAATGGTCGAAGCCCCTGAGATAGATGAAGAAGTAATGGCTCTCAATGACCGCAATTTCAACCCTGCAGACCTAATATATACTACTGAAGACATTACAAGGGGGTGGCACAAAGAAGTAGGCTGGACCGGCCCGAATGGACGAAAGGTCACAATATCCACTGGAGAAGGACCAATGATGGAGGAGTCTAATTCCGAGTCTCAGTCAGAGTCAGTGTCTAGCATAGGTCCTAGGTATGAGTCAGGGTCGGAAAATGTCCCCTCTACTTTTTCTAAGCCTAGTGTCAATATGAAGGGAGGTTTAGATCCCTTTCTTGTTGTTTTGGATTCCAATGTCAATAAAATGAAAAAATGAAAAATCTTTTCGCTTATTTGCTGCCTTGTTTAGTTGTTGATACCCCCAATGATGAAAACGAGTTGTCTAAAGAGCTGCTAAAAGCAGTAAATAATCATGAACAAAAGGCATCGAGACGGTCATGTTCAAGCACTCCATAAGTTCTTTGAAAGACTCCGTAAGTACAATTTCCGACTAAACCCTCAAAAGTGTGCATTTGGGGTCACATCAGGAAAGTTATTAGGTTATGTAGCCAGCCAAAGAGGAATTGAAATTGTTCCATCAAAGATCAAAGCAATAGTTGAGATGCCACTGCCTAAGAACGAGACAGAAATTAGGGGGTTCCTTGGTCGACTCTAATACATAAGTCGGTTCATATCAAAATTTACCATAACATGTGAGCCCATATTCAAGAAGTTGAAGAAAGGAGTCAAGGTTGAATGGGACGACCAATGTCAAGAAGCGTTCGATAAGATTAAGGATTATCTAGCCAAACCACCAATTCTTGCTCCTCCCAAGCAAAGGTTACCTCTGATCCTTTATCTGATAGTGACCGACACTGCCATGGGGGCTATGCTAGCCCAAAACGCAGAAGATCAAGAACGAGCTATATACTACTTGAGCAAGAAGTTCATCGACTATGAAACCCGATACTCCAGCCTTGAGAAGACCTGTCTAGCTCTAGTTTGGGCCACCGGGAAACTCAGGCACTACATGCTCAACCATCCCGTGCTAGTAAGCTCAAGGATGAACCCCCTCAAATACATCATCGAAAAACCAGTCTTAAGCGGAAGGATCGCAAGGTGGACGGTGTTGTTATCTGAATTTGATCTTAGGTTTGATTCCAAAAAGACCATCAAAGGACATGCAGTTTCGGAATCTTTGGCTGAGCACCCCACTCACACAGCTAAGGAGGTCGAACAATATGATTTTCTCGATGAAGACGTGGCCCTGGTTGAGGCAAATTGCTGAAAAATGTATTTCGATGGAGCATCCAACCAAAAATCGACTCGAAGTTTCTTAATGCCAAGGCTTATGGCGGATTGCAGTCCTATTATGCAAACTTCATATTCGGTGCCATTATTTGTGACCTCGTGGTCCAGCTTGACTGAAATGGGTGTGTGTGCACCTTCGGGGGATACTATCAGTATTCCTACTCCAAAACCCTTTTGGTTGGATGCTCCGTCGAAGTATAGCTGCCAAGTTTCGGTATCTAAGGTCATAACCCCTTCGTCTGGGAAGTGGTATTCCTCCTTGTGATGTGGTTCGTTTATGGCTTGGTCGGCCAGATATTCCGAAATAGCATGCCCTTTTATGGCTTTTTGATGTTCAAATTTGAGGTCGAACTCTGAAACGAGGACGGTCCACCTTGCTATTCTACCATTTAGTATGGGCTTTTCGAATATGTATTTCAAAGGATTTTCTCTTGATCTGATGTGGATCGTGTGTTGGAGCATGTAATGTCGTAGCTTTGTGGTAGTTGCTACTAGAGATAGACACGCCTTTTCCAGGGATGAGTAGCAGGTTTCATATTCCAGAAACTTCATGCTCACATCGTATATTGCCTTCTCTTCCTTATCAACTTCTTGGGCTAGCATGGCCCCCATTGACGTTTCTGTGACTGTAAGGTAGAGTATTAGAGGCATGCCTGGGATGGGCGGTACTAGAACGGGTGGTTCGGATAAATAGGGTTTAATTTTGTCAAAGGCCTTTTGGCATTGCTCGTCCCATTCCGTCTTTACCTCTCTTTTGAGTTTCTTAAATATCGGTTCACAAGTAATAGTTAGCTTGGAAATGAACCTGCTAATGTACTGGATTCTTCTTAGGAAGCCTTTTATTTCTTTTTCCGTTTTTGGATATGGCATGTCTATTATGGCTTTGATCTTCGATGGATCAATTTCTATCCCTCTGGTGCTTATGACAAATCCTAGAAGTTTGCCGGATGTAACTCCGAATGCGCACTTCTTGGGATCAAGCCTCATATTGTACTTCCTAAGCCTATCAAAGAACTTTTGAAGTGAGGGTACGTGCCCTTCTCTGTCTTTGGACTTTATGATCATATCATCTACATACACTTTAGCCTCTTTATGCATCATATCATGGAGTAAGGTCGTAGCGGTTCTTTGGTATGTGGCTCCCGCATTTTTAAGCCCAAATGACATTACCGTATAGCAATAGGTGCCCCACTGTGTGATGAAAGTGGTTTTCTCTTCGTCCTCTTTGGCCATTAGGACTTGGTTATATCTTGCGTACCCGTCCATGAATGATAGAAGGGTGTGTCTGGCGGTGTTATCTACCAGGATGTCTATGTGAGGTAAGGGAAAGTCATCTTTCGGGCTTTCTTTATTCAGGTCCCTAAAATCTACACACATTCGGACCCGTTCGTCCTTTTTTGGGACTGGGACAATGTTGGCTACCCAATCGGGGTAATTGGACACTCCTATGAAGCTGGCCTCTAGTTGTTTTTGGACTTCGTCCTTGATCTTAACAGCCCACTCTGGCTTCATTCTTCTAAGCTTTTGTTTGACTGGTTTGCAGTCGAGGTTTAGCGGAATGGTATGCTGAGCAATATGGCGGTCTATGCCTGGCATGTACTTGTAGGACTAGGCGAAAACATCCGTATAATTCTTTAGGAGTGTTACGAATTGTTTGCGTTCATTAGATGTTAAAGACAAGCCTATTTGTACGTGGCGAGGCTCATCATTAGTTGCAATGATTATTGTCTCGGTTTCTTCGACTATTGAAGTCTTTTGCTCATGTTCGATTAGTGCTTTAATAACTTCTTTCGGCAATTCCATTATATTTTCTGAATTATTAGCAGTGAGGCAATCCGAGTAAGCAAAATCGATGTTCATAATATTGATATAAGCGGACAATACATCAATGAGGTCATCGCTAAGGACCTTGGGAATAGACTGGGGTGGACTACCCGACACTTCTAAGATAACAGACTCAGAATCAGACTCACACTTAGGATTGGACTCGGAATCGGAATTGGGCCCTCCTATAGGGCCGTTGCGGATGGTGAACTTGTACTTGGCTCCCTTGACTGGAGTCCAATTCGTCTCGTGCTTCAAGGTGGTGCGGTCGGGCCCGATTGGGGCAATCATCTTGGTCGGGTCGAAGCCTTCATTGAAAAACACAGTAAGGGGAAGTTTGGTAGTGGTCTCGTCGTACTGACGACGCTCTTTGCCCCCAAAGTCGTTGGGCGCCATGTCATTAGCCCAATCTTTAGTGGATTTGCCCTCATTGGGAGGTATGGGTGTGTCTTCACTCATGAGGAAACAGTCTTGAAATGTCTCCAAGCCTGGCATTAGGATCCCGTTGATCGTGTACGGTTCAGCGAATCCATAGTAAGGGTATGGGTCGCCTTCCTGAAGGACTTGCCCGTTGAGGGTGAGGGGATAAGGGTCCATGTTATGTGTAATGGGTTTGTTAGCTGCAAGGGCCCTTTTCTTAGCCATCACTTTGGATATGTAGGTCCTAACTTCTTGCCTTGTGGGCCTGTAGCCTAGCCTAAATAAGTCATTTTAGATCTCGGTGTTCCAAAAGGCTTGAGCTACCTTGGGATGAGGGCCCAAAGTGGTGCCTGGGAAATGACCTTGCTTTTCTGAGTAAAGCATTCACATTGAGTGTGGGATCTATTGTTTCTATGAAGGCTATCTTCTCAAAACCCCATAGCTCCTCGTCTTGCTCATTATGTTCTATGTTTAGGACAAGAGCTTTCTCAATCTGGGCTATCATAGTATCAGCGCAGACCTCCAAGGTGGATCCTGCCAAGGATAGTTTCACCTTTTGATGCAGAGTTGAGGCTACAACATTTAACCCGTGTAGCCAGGGCCTTCCCAAGAGTAGGTTGAAAGTGGCTGGAATGTCGATCACATAGAATTGGACCATTTTCTCAATGGGCCCAATATTGATATTCATGGAGAAGGTACCCAATACGTTTCTTTTAGAATTATCATAGGCCCTTAACCCTTGTGCCGAATGCACGAGGTTGTTGCAGTCTATTTTGAGGTGTTCAGCAATCCTCAAGGAGCATACATTTACAGCCGAGCCATTGTCGACCAAAGTCATAGGGACTTGTCTCTGTTGACAGATTACAGTAAGGTAAAAGGCCTCGTTGTGGTGAATACCCTTGGGTGGAAGGTCTTTATCAGAGAAAGTGATGGGCGTGGATGACTTTCCTTGGATTAGGAGGTTGACTACCTCTTCAGGGGTGGCATTTGGTGAAATGGTGGTTGCGTTAAAGGCCTCCAGCACGACCCTTCTATAAGTGATAGAAGTGGTTAACAGTTGCCATATGGATATGTCGGCTTTTGTTCTTTGCAGTTGCTTACGGATATTGGTCCCATCATCTTCTTTTGCCTTTTCCCTTTGCGCCGAATCCCTATTGGGGATGGCGACAGGCTCTACGGGTTGGATTTGAGATGGATCCATATAGCTGTTTTCGGGCCTGAATTGGCGTCCCGATCTCGTGAGATAATTGAAAGCTTTGTCATCTTCTTCCTTCTCATCGTCGGAGATATCATACCAGGCTTTGCCATTGGTTATGTCATGGACTTGAGGAGTCAACACGTCTTCTGGATCAGTATATGCCCCATTCTCTTCCTCATCACTATCCCAAAGGCCGCAGTCGTCGAGCGTGGATCTTGGGCTTGGGTATGGTGGTATAACCTGTCCAATAGGTGTGATCAAATAGGAGGGATCGAACCCTTCTTGTATGTCAATAGCAAAAGCGTTCCCAAGGGGATTGTTGTTGTTACTGGGCGGTGGTGCATCTTTAGGCAATGGTATGGTGCCATTGTCATACAGATCTTGGATTTTATCCTTAAGGGTGTAACACTTTTCAGTATCGTGCCCACGCCCCCTATGGTATTTGCAGAATGCGGACTCATTCCAATATGGTGACCTTTTCTCTACAGGTGGATCGGGGGTAGGCCCAATCGGGTTCATAAGTCATCCCGACGGGAGTATACCTTCTTGGACGCCTATCAGCTATGGCATTCACTTCATTTCCTCTACTAGTGGAGGTATGGTTGGTACTGGTGTATTTCTTGTCTTTATATCCACTTGTGTTGTTATTGTAAGTGACTTTGTTCTTTCCCTTTTGGAGTTGGTCATCTTCAATGGCCATGCCCACTTCAGTTAATTGAGCATAGGTGGTTATGGGTTGAAACTTCATGTGTTCACGGTATTCAGATGCCAAGTTCTGGACTAGCATGCGGATTTGATCCCTTTCAGATGGGCGATCAATCATCTCGGCGACCTTAGTCCTCCATCTTCTCACGAAGCTAGTGAATCCTTCTTTGTCTCCTTGCTTGGTAATGTCCAGCTCTCTTAATGTCATGGGCGGTAAGACATTGTTAGCATATCTCTGAAGGAACAGTGTGGGCAGATCTTCCCATTTTTCCTGCTTTTGGGTGGGCAACTTGAAGAACCAGGCCCTGACAGCAGGATCCAAGGTTTGGGGAAAGAGGTGAACATACAGCTCTTGTTCAATGCCTCAGAGGCACAATGCAGTAGTAAACGCCCTAATGTGATCTTGTGGATCATCGGTTCCTTTGAATGTGGGAACTTCAGGCATGGAGAACTTGGTGGTCAATTTTCCATTAATGTGGGGAGCATAGCCCTCAGAATTAATGATCATGTCGTTGAAAGCCCTACTCTTACCTAAGACGGATTCAAGCCTGTTTAGCTTGGCTTGAAGCTCTTGCACCTCTTTAGTGGAGGGTTCGGCCTTTTCCCCATCGGGCTTGGACTCATCTTCATCTTTATTAGGGGGATCCAACTTGGTGACACGGGCTTCCATATCAGTGAATCTAGCATTCATGACGACCATTTTGGGCTAAAAGGTCATCCAGCTTTTGGTCAACGGTTCTCTCGGCGTCTCCAGACGTAGCGGACTTAGGTGAATTGGATGGCGAGGTTTGAGGTGACAGTGGCGGTGTGCGAAGGTAATCGAGCCAAACAGGGGCCACGAATAGGGCTTCTGGTGAAGGTTCGAACGACAATTTGCGGACTAACCTCTTGTTGGACTCGTCTCTCTCCCACTCCCTTGGCCCTTTTAAGAACATAGAAAATAAATGGGAATCTCCACACAATAATAAAACTTTTATTTTAAAACAAATGTGGGAAGAGGATCTAGTACTAATCCTCAACATGGTGATCCTTTCATCAAAAAGAAGAAGAATCCTAAGGGAGGATCTATTCCTAATATTCTATGGAAGTTAATCACATAGCAAGGAAACAATTAATAATATAGCAAATAAAGCAATTAGCACATTGAGATAGACTAAGAGACACAATGCAGTGGTTTCACACAAACAATGGTTGGATAAGTTAACCGACGACTGGATGCGTTTTGTCATCTATGGGGTGCATAGTAAGACTAGACGTACTGTCTTACACATCTCGAATGGAAACATGTAAATGTCATGGGGTGGAACACGACTATGTGCAAAGGTAATTTGAACCAAGTGGGTCACTGGCCTAAGTCATAGACAATGTTCCAAAGGGTAGATCCTATAATGGTGTGGTGATGTCTTTCAACATCTTGCAAAGATAATGTATGCAATATGAATGATATGGATGCAAAAAGGCAAACAAAATAAACACGTACGGTAATTGAACCAAATAGCTAAAAATAAATCATTGACATGGATAAGTGTTCGAATTACATCCTCTTATTAAGTCCCCAGTGAAGTCGCCACTGTAAGAACCCTCGCCTTTCCGGTGCTAATTGAAATATTTAGTTGGAATTAATGGTTCTTAAATACATGTCGCATGCGATTCAAGTTAATTATAAAGAACAATAAATTGCAAATAAGAAGCCCACACCAATTTTTAAGGAAACAATTGGAAACCATCAAAAGTGCACCCCAATTCCTATTGGGAACTGACTCATGCCCATGGGGACTAAGTATTGAGTTCGGGGATGTAGGTACGAAATAAACAAAATGAATTCATCTAAATCACCCGCATTAACGGCCTCTACTAAGCTTATCCATGTCAAATATTTATTCATGCTAGATGGTCCCATACAAATCCTGTCGTCCAATAGTCCTTAATTAACTAGGCGGGTTAAGAGCAACCAAATTACCTACGTTATCACTTTGCACGATTTAGATCCAATTTACATGCATACTATTAACAAGCATAAACAAGATATAAAGCATTAAATTAATGCTCCAACTTAACAACTTTGCTAAACGCGCCAAATATTGCATATGCACATCAATAAAATCGTTAGTATCTTCAAAAGAATAATAAATAATGCAATGGTGCTAACTTTATGCTAAAATAAACCTAGGAGGCTACTATATGCATGAAAAAACTATAAAAAAGATGCAACCTTGCATAAACTAATAAAAAGACAAAAACTTTATATTAACTAATCATGCATAATTATATACAAAATCAAAGGCATGCAAATTTATTCAACCATAATCAAAAGCTAAATAAAACATGATTAATGAATGATAAAACAAGAGATTTAATAAAGAATTAGGCCCTCAGGATGGTTGACCTGGACGTTCTATTCGAACGGGACTAGTAGAATTGGGATTGCTCTTCGATCTTGGGTGCTAGGCTAGGTGTATTGCTTGCTTGGATCTTCAGATTTCTGAATTTCGGAAAATATGTGCTCTCAATGCTCTCAAAATTATGAACTGACTGACCTCTCGCAGAAGATGGTGAAAGGGAGTATTTATAGAGGTTGGGGACGGATTTAGGGACCTAGGGCCGAAAGCCCTGCGCCAAAACTTGGCGCAGTCAAAAAATAGGTTTAGAGGCCACACGGAGGGCAGGTGAGGCCCGCGGTGGCCGCTGGGGCTTGCGGTTGGCCAGACAGCCCCCGATGTCACGCGTTGGCCGCTGAGCAGCCTGCGAAGGCCGCCGGGCCTGACGGCGGGCGCATGACTAGGGTTTTTGACTTTTTGTGCTTTGTAAATTATGAAATTGCCCTTGGGCTGGCCCAAGGGGCCGGGATTGAGCGGTTTTGACCCAAATCTTCTAGACGCGATATCCCTTGATCCGGCAACCTGATTGAGGCAAGGTCAAAGGCGTTGGAATCCTTATAACAAGGGTTATCCAAAGACTGAGGTTTCAAGGAACTTGGTCTAGATTTTCGAGCAATGTCCTTTTCTACTTACGTCCATGTTAATCCATTACCATCATCATCGGGCGTTGCGGTTTCAGGGGATGAGAACCGATTAGGGTGTCTACACAGGAAAGCTCAAATACCTAGATTAACAAAAATATTCAATAACATTAAATTGTAAACAATGGAAAACAGCATGTAAAGAAACACAGTTTGCAAGAATTGAGATAGGTTGAACTTAAAAGTCCACTGGTTCTGTGAGAGCTGCAGAAACAAAGGTACAAAAATCAGTGAGGTAAAACAATATCCTCATCAGATTGCACCGAAATGATTAAGCTAATGCCAGATAATTACTTGCAGCGTTAGCAGCAGATTGGAATGCACTTTTGACAGCCCAAAATCAAATCCATCAAACTGTAGGCTACTTTTAATCCAACCAGAGATGGACAACAAAACATCACCAAGCTAAGATACACTAATGAGAGTTCAAAATGCATTCTGATGTCAATTTTTAGGTCTGACTTTTATAATTTTCATAAGCCACCACCCAATTCAGAAAACCACCTATGGTCCTAGGAGACTTAACATACAGATAATCATAATTTCACAAAGATTCGATGTTCACTAAATAAATAAATAAATCTCATACCAACCAAGAAATTTTCATCTAAAAATATTGGGCAAAAACGACATTTGCAAATATGACCTCCACATAGTAGTTAGTACATTCTCTAATGAAATTCGGGGTCCTCAGCAAAATGTCAAAATTGCATCACAAGACTGGCATAGAACTCAATCGCAAGGCTGACATTTTCTTAACCAAACACAAACAGAAGTAACACAAATAGAAGCAACCTAAATTATCAAAAGAAGCTGCAGATCAAATGTGTTTAGATGGAGATTTGGAAAACTGAGAGAAAACAAGACAAACCTTAAAAATTAGAAACAAAAACAAAATCAAACAGCAGTTTTAAAAACCCTAAATTTTCCTGAAATTGCAATACATAAGAAGCTGTTACAAAATTAGAAATTATCCAATGCTTAAGTACAAATGAAGCTGACACCAGACTTGATAATTAAGTTTCAATCTCAATAAGCACCTAACCAGAGTCAGAGAGATTATTAGGCTGTAAACAAGGAGATAAAACAACAACAAAAAAAGTATTAGAATTCACCCTTTTAAATAAAGAACCACAACAAATTCACTACCTAATAGCAAGAACTCTTAAAACATTTACAAAATTTTCGAACCCCAAATTGTATATGCTACTGTCAAACAAAACCAGTTGCTTGTGAGTGAATTATAGCTATAGGAGAAGTCGTCGAAATGTTGGAGTGATGAAAAGAGATAGAGGTAGAAAGGTATTAAAAGACGAATAAATTAAACAGTAAGCAACAACATTTCGCATAAAACTCACCAAGGACTGAAAAACGGCAATTTGCTCATGCAAAATCATAAACAAACAAAATTCACCAGCTAAAATGCATGACAACTTGTTCTAATTCTCCTTAACTCACTACTTGGTAACTTGATTTCTCAATATAATGAAGCACTTAATAAAGTAAAAAACAGACAAAAGCAAGAATAAGGCCTGATTTCATACTAAATATTGCAAACTTACCTGGACAGTTATGGTCTTGCCAGTTAGAGTTTTCATGAAGATTTGTATCTGTAAAATCATAAACATGAATTAGAAAACGAACCAATTATTTTTAT
>CM076152.1:19430000-19442500 GCA_038025085.1 Tetragonia tetragonoides
TTATTTTTTGTTTTGTTTGTTTCTTTTGTAGATATGGCTTTTGGAGCATATGTGCTTCATTGAGAGACCAGCTGATGCACTCAAGTACCAACCAAAGCAATTTCCTGCTCGCCGAAGGCTTTATTATGAATCCACTATTGATGAATGGCGTGGATACCTTAAAGCTTGTCCTTTGCTAAGATGAACTGTCAAGTGGTGGGGCTTAAAATCCGCAATCGGAAGTAGCAAGGAGACGGGATATTATCAAATCCTTGGTCTTCAAAATTTGACTTATATATTTCCTAGCCGTATTATGTGGCAATATGGGAAACGCCTGATCATCCCACAGAAGGATAGCGTTGCGCCTGCAACCCGGGTATTGACTATTAGTATGATAAGATCATGGGAGTGTGCATGGGATCGTCGCCCGCAGTGGACTATTCCGCATATCAAGGCCCCGACGGTGATATCTTCAGCTTATGAAGCTTGGATGGATTGTAAGACTGCGGAAGGTCGTCGAGCATGTAGGAAATCCGAGCAAGATGATCCTAAGGCCCAGTCGGTCAAGGCCAGCTTGAGGCTTTCTAACCCTAATGATCCTAAAGGGAAGGGTAAACAAAAGGGAGTCAAGCATGTGAAAAGTGTTCTTAACCCAAAGGCCAAGAAAGCTTTTGCCAAGATTACTACTAAGCCAGAGGAGAAGTCCCAAATTCGGGCCAACGATCATGAGGCCTCTACAAGTGCTCCTCTAATGGAGGTTGAAAAAGAAGAAGAGCCCGTGGTTCGAGAGAGGTGGGCTCCCAAGGAACGCGAAGTGGAAGGCCCAAAGGTTGATGAACCTAGGAAGATGTTGTCCCTACTACCGAAGCTACGGAGTAGTCTAATAGGAAATACTCTTTTGGAGCATGTCTAGCTTAGGATTGCCTCTCTTTTTTTATTGCTTTAAATTCAATAAGGGTGATGTGCCCCCTTTTATTTTTAGTTAATTTATTTTTATTGCTTAGGAATTGCGAAGTCTTGTAATGGACTTTATTATTATTTATTTATGGAGACATGCTCATTTTAATATTGCAACCTTGTGTTTATTATGTGCACAAATTTTAACAACTTTTGAATGCAAATTTGATGCAGGGGCCGGGCCCAATTATAATTGGGTTGTGCTACGTATCCTTTTAGGGGAATCAGGCCACTCGTAGTTCTTATCCGTTTTTTTTTTAACATCTAATCCCGTTTTTTTATTTTATTTATTTTTATTTACGGGATTAGTTAGCCTCGTGTGGGCCTCTCGAAAGTGTTACATTGGGTGTCTTGCCTAAGCATAGAACCTTTTTAATTGATCCATGTTTATCCATTGACTAAATTCAATCCCGTCTAAATCTGCCAATCTTGCAGCGCCACCTGTTAAGATCTTTGTGTTGATAAACCGGCCCGACCAGTTGGGTCAAAATTTGCCTCTTGGGTCAGTGACATTTGCCCTTACTTCTCTAAGTACTAAGTCTCCAACCTTAAGGTCCCTCATTTTGAGCCTTTGGTTAAAGTGTCTTGTTTGTCTGTTCTGATAGACTCTCACATTGTGCAAAGCTTGCAACCTTTTCTCATCCCACAGGGCTAATTGATCGTAGTGGGCTTGGACCCAATCTACTTCTGGGATTTGACTTTCTAACACGAATCTTAGAGATGGGATCTCTAGTTCGATTGGTAATACGACTTCCATTCCGTAAACCAGGGCGTACGGTGTTGCTCCCGTTGATGCGCGAACTGATGTCCTATAACCCCAAAGTGCGAATGGTAGCTTGTCTGGCCAGTCATGATAATTTTCGGACATTCTTTCAATGGTTTTCTTGATGTTTTTGTTGGCCGCCTCTACTGCACCGTTTGGCCGCGTCTTTTGGCCAGTCAAGATGACTTTCGATGCTGGATCTTAAACTGGGCTAGAAGCTCGATTACTTCTTTCATGAAGTGTGTCCCATTATCACTGATGATTTCTTGGGGGACTCCGTATCTAGCTATTATGTTTTTCTTAATGAACTTTACCACATGCTTTGCTTTGAGCTTTGCATATGATTGCGCCTCGACCCATTTGGTAAAGTAGTCGATTGCGACTAGGATATACTCGTGGCCCCCTTTTCCTGTTGGGGTTATTTTGCCGATGATATCGATCCCCCAAGCTGAGAAAGGACAAGGTGAGGTGAAGGTATATAATGGGCTTGGTGGTAGGTGTTGTAGATTGGCATGGGTCTAGCATTGTATGCATCTTTTGACAAACTCACAACAATCTTTCTCCATCGTTGTCCAATAATACCCGAGCCTTATTATCTTTCTAGATAGCATCATACCGTTCATGTGCGGTCCACACACTCCTGCATGTACTTCCCTTAAGACCTTATGGGCCGTTTCGGTACCTAGGCAGCAGAGGTTGACTCCGTTTGGGCTTTTCTTGTATATTTCACCCTGTACTTCCAGGAATTGGGCCGCGAGCCTTCTAAGTGCTTTCTGGGCCCTAGGGCTAGAATCAGGAGGATAGAGCTGGTAGACAAGTAAACTTTTTATATCTGTGTACCACTTATCTTCTTCATCCTGGAACACTTCCGAGGCGTCGCAATATGAAGGCTCGGATCTCCTTTGTACGCAGATGGGCATCATCCAAATAGTTTCGGGTATGTTAATCATGCTTGCTAACTTAGTCAAGGCGTCTGCGAATTGATTATCTTCTCATGGAAGGTATGTAAAGTGTATTTGATTGAAATACACTATGATCTTATCTAAGTACTCCTAGTAGAGTGCCAAGGATTCACTTTTAATCTTCCATATTTTGGAGATTTGGTTAGTGATGAGTGACGAGTCCCCATAGACTCGGAGTGTCTTAATGCCAAGGCTTATGGCGGATTGCAGTCCTATTATGCAAGCTTCATAATCGGCGCCATTATTTGTGACCTCGTGGTCCAGCTTGACTCAAATGGATGTGTGTTCACCTTCGGGGGATACTATCAGTATTCCTACTCCAAAACCCTTTTGGTTGGATGCTCCGTCGAAGTATAGCTGCAAAGTTTCGGTATCTAAAGTCATAACCCCTTCGTCTGGGAAGTGGTATTCGTCCTTGCGATCTGGTTAGTTTATGGCTTGGTCGGCCAGATATTCCGGAATAGCATGCCTTTTATGGCTCTTTGATGTTCAAATTTGAGGTCGAACTCTGAAAGGAGGACGGTCCACCTTGCTATTCTACCATTTAGTATGGGCTTTTCGAATATGTATTTAAAAGGATTTTCTATTGATCTGATGTGGATCGTGTGTTGGAGCATGTAATGTCGTAGCTTTTTGGTAGTTGCTACAAGAGCTAGACACGCCTTTTCCAGGGATGAGTAGCGGGTTTCATATTCCAGAAACTTCTTGCTTACATAGTATATTGCCTTCTCTTCCATATCTACTTCTTGGGCTAGCATGGCTCCCATTGACGTTTCTGTGACTGTAAGGTAGAGTATTAGAGGCATGCCTGGGATGGGCGGTACTAGAACGGGTGGTTCGGATAAATAGGCTTTAATTTTGTCAAAGGCCTTTTCGCATTGCTCGTCCCATTCCGTCTTTACCTCTCTTTTGAGTTTCTTGAATATGGGTTCACAAGTAATAGTTAGCTTGGAAATGAACCTGCTAATGTACTGGATTCTTCCTAGGAAGCCTTTTATTTCTTTTTCCGTTTTTGGAGGTGGCATGTCTATTATGGCTTTGATCTTGGATGGATCAATTTCTATCCGTCTCGTGCTTATGACAAATCCTAGAAGTTTGCCGGATGTAACTCCGAATGCGCACTTCTTGGGATTAAGCCTCATATTGTACTTCCTAAGCCTGTCAAAGAACTTTTGAAGTGAGGGTATGTGCCCTTTTCTGTCTTTCGACTTTATGATCATATCATCTACATACACTTCAGCCTCTTTATGCATCATATCATGTGGCTCCCGCATTTTTAAGCCCGAACGACATTACCGTATAGCAATAGGTGCCCCACTGTGTGATGAAAATGATTTTCTCTTCGTCCTCTTTGGCCATTAGGACTTGGTTATATCCTTCGTACCCGTCCATGAATGATAGTAGGGCGTGTCCCCCAGTGTTATCTACCAGGACGTCAATGTGAGGTAAGGGAAAGTCATCTTTCGGGCTTGCTTTGTTCAGGTCCCTAAAATCTACACACATTCGGACCCGTCCGTCCTTTTTTGGGACTGGGACAATGTTGGCTACCCAATCAGGGTAATTAGCCACTCTTAAGAAGCCGGCCTCTAGTTGTTTTTGGACTTCCTCCTTGATCTTAAGAGCCCACTCTAGCTTCATTCTTCTCAGCTTTTGTTTGACTGGTTTGCAGTCGGGGTTTAGCGGAATGGTATGCTGAGCAATTTGGCGGTCTATGCCTGGCATGTCCTTGTAGGACCAGGCGAAAACATCCGTATAATTCTTTAGGAGTGTTACGAAATGTTCGGGTTCATTAGATGTTAAAGACAAGCCTATTTGCACGTGGCGAGGCTCATCATTAGTTGCAATGTTTATTGTCTCCGTTTCTTCGACTATTGAAGTCTTTTGCTCATGTTCGATTAGTGCTTTAATAACTTCTTTCGGCAATTCCGTTATATTTTCTGAATTATTAGTAGTGAGGAAATCTGAGTAAGCAAAATCGATGTTCATAATATTAATAGAAGCGGACAATACATCAATGAGGTCATCGTTAAGGACCTTGGGAACAGACTGGGGTGGACTACCCGACACTTCAAAGATAACAGACTCAGAATCAGACTTAGACTCAGGATCGGAGTCGGAATCGGAATTGGGCCCTCTTGTAGGGCCGTTGCGGATGGTGAACTTGTACTTGGCTCCCTTGACTGGAGTCCAATTCGTCTCGTGCTTCCAGGTGGTGCGGTCGGGCCCGATTGGGGCAATCAGCTTGTTCGGGTCGAAGCCTTCATTGAAAAGCACAGTAAGGGGAAGTTTGGTAGTGGTCTCGTCGTACTGACGACGCTCTTCGCCAAATAAAATCCCAAAGTCGTTGGGCGCCATGTCATTAGCCAATCTTTAGTGGAATGGCCCTCATTGGGAGGTATGGGTGTGTCTTTACTCATGAGGAAACAGTCTTGAAATGTCTCCAAGCCTGGCATTAGGATCCCGTTGATCGTGTATGGTTCAGGGAATCCATAGTAAGGGTATGGGTCACCTTCCAGAAGGAATTGCCCGTTGAGGGTGAGGGGATAAGGGTCAATGCGATGTGTAATGGGTTTGTTAGCTGCAAGGGCCCTTTTCTTAGCCATCACTTTGGATATGTAGGTCCTAACTTCTTGCCTTGTGGGCCTCTAGCCTAGCCCAAATAAGTCATTTTTTTTCTTGGTGTTCCAAAAGGCTTGAGCAACCTTGGGATAAGGGCCCAAAGTGGTGCCTGGGAAATGACCTTGCTTTCTGAGTAAAGCGTTCACATTGAGTGTGGGCTCTATTGTTTCTATGAAAGCTATCTTCTCAAAACCCCATAGCTCCTCGTCTTGCTCATTATGTTCTATCTTTAGGACAGGAGCTTTCTCAATCTGGGCTATCATAGTATCAGCGCAGACCTGTAAGGTGGATCCTGCCAAGGATAGTTTCACCTTTTGATGTAGAGTTGAGGCTACAACATTTTACCCGTGTAGCCAGGGCCTTTCCAAGAGTAGGTTGAAAGTGGCTGGAATGTCGATCACATGGAATTGGACCATCTTCTCAATGGGCCCAATATTGATATTCATGGAGAAGGTACCCAATACGTTTCTTTTGGAATTATCATAGGCCCTTAACCCTTGTGCGGAATGCGCGAGGTTGTTGCAGTCTATTTTGAGGTGTTCAGCAGTCCTCAAGGGGCATACATTTACAGCCGAGCCATTGTCGACCAAAGTCATAGGGACTTGTCTCTGTTGACAGATTACAGTAAGGTAAAGGGCCTTGTTGTGGTGAATACCCTCGGGTGGAAGGTCTTTATCAGAGAAAGTGATGGGCGTGGATGACTTTCCTTGGATTAGGAGGTTGACTGCCTCTTCAGGAGTGGCATTTGGTGAAATGGTGGTTGCGTTCAAGGCCTCCAGCACGGCCCTTGTATGAGTGATAGAAGTGGTTAACAGTTGTCATATGGATATGTCGGCTTTTGTTCTTTGCAGTTGCTTGAGGATATTGGTCCCATCATCTTCTTTGGCCATTTCCCTTTGCGCCGAATCCCTATTGGGGATGGCTACAGGCTCTACGAGTTGGATTTGAGATGGATCCATATAGATGTTTTCGGGCCTAAATTGAAAGCTTTGTCATCTTCTTCCTTCTCATCGTTGGAGATATCATACCAGGCTTTGCCATTGGTTATGTCATGGACTTGAGGAGTCAACACGTCTTCTAGATCAGTATATGCCCCATTATCTTCCTCATCACTATCCCAAAGGCCGCAGACGTCGAGCGTGGATCTTGGGCTTGGGTATGGTGGTATAGCCTCTCCAATAGGTGTGATCAAATAGGAGGGATCGAACCCTTCTTCTATGTCAATAGCAAAAGCGTTCCCAAGGGGATTGTTGTTGTTACTGGGCGGTGGTGCATCTTTAGGCAATGGTATGGTCCCATTGTCAAACAGATCTTGGATTTTATCCTTAAGGGTGTAACACTTTTCAGTATCGTGCCCACGCCCCCTATTGTATTTGCAAAATGCTGACTCATTCCAACATGGTGACCTTTTCTCTACAGGTGGATCGGGGGTAGGCCCAATCGGGTGTAGATAGTCTCCTTTGATCAACTTATCTAGAGCCTTGACATAAGTCATCCCGAGGGGAGTATACCTTCTTGGCGCCTATCAGCTATGGCATTCACTTCATTTCCTCTACTAGTAGAGGTATAGTTGGTACTGGTGTATTTCTTGTCTTTATACCCACTTGTGTTGTTATTGTAAGTGACTTTGTTCTTCCCCCTTTGGAGTTGGTCATCTTTAATGGCCATGCCGACTTCAGTTAATTGAGCATAGGTGGTTATGGGTTGAAACTTAATGTGTTCACGGTATTGAGATGCCAAGTTCTGGACTAGCCTGTGGATTTGATCCCTTTCAGATGGGCGATCAATCATCTTGGCGACCTTAGTCCTCCATCTTCTCACGAAGCTAGTGAATCCTTCTTTGTCTCCTTGCTTGGTAATTTCCAGCTCTCTTAATGTCATGGGCGGCAAGACATTGTCAGCATATCTCTGAAGGAACAGTGTGGATAGATCTTTCCATTTTTCCAGCTTTTGGGTGGGCAACTTGAAGAATCAGGCCCTGACAGCAGGATCCAAGGTTTGGGGAAAGAGGTGAACATACAGCTCTTGTTCAATGCCTTTGAGGCCAAATCCAGTAGTAAAGGCCCTAATGTGATCTTGTGGATCATCGGTTCCTTTGAATGTGGGAACTTCAGGCATGGAGAACTTGGTGGGCAATTTTCCCTTAATGTGGGGAGCATAGCCCTCAGAATTAATGATCATGTCGTTGAAGGCCCGACTCTTACCTAAGACGAATGCAAGCCTATTTAGCTTGGCTTGAAGCTCTTGCATCTCTTTAGTGGAGGGTTCGGCCTTTTCCCCATCGGGCTTGGACTCGTCTTCATCTTTATTAGGGGGATCCAACTTGGTGACACGGACTCCCATATCAGTGAATCTAGCATTCATAGCGACCATTTGGGCTAAAAGGTCATCCAGCTTTTGGTCAGCGATTCTCTCGGCGTCTCCAGACATAGCGGACTTAGGTGAATTGGATGGAGAGGTTTGAGGTGAAAGTGGCGGTGTGCGAAGGTAATCGAGCCAAACACGGCCCACGAACTGTGCTTGTGGTGAAGGTTCGAACGACAATTTGCGGACTAACCTTTTGCTGGACTCGTCTCTCTCCCACTCCCTAGGACCAGGATCTCTACTTCTACCAATTCTGGACATAAAAAGGCCCGTTTAAGAAAATAGAAAATAAATGGGAATCTTCACACAATAATAAAACTTTTATTTTAAAACAAATGTGGGAAGAGAATCTAGTACTAATCCTCAACATGGTGATCTTTTGGGTAAGACGCGATTTTATGTAAATAGCATATTCTAATCAATGATCTTTCGACTCTATTAGAATTATAAATACTCTTGACTTGCATATGGGGATGAAACTCCCTAATTTTAGAAAAAGAGAAATACTGTTGACTTGCATAAGGAATTAAATTGGACTCTTTTTTTTATTTTCTGAAAGATCATTGACAGGAATATGTTATTTGCATGCAATCTAATTCTGATGGAAAGGAACGTCTTCCTAACATGGTCACTAGCATCATCGGAGTCATAAAGGGATTCTACTTCCTAAAAAGATAAGATCCTAGACTCTATTTGAACAAGTACAAAAGGGAAACATTCCCTAACTAGGACTCAAAAAGAAGAAGAATCCTAAGGGGGGATCTATTCCTAATATTCTATAGAAGCACTTTGAGATGGACTATGAGACATAATGCAGTGGTTTGACACAAACTATGGTTGGATAAGGCAACCCACAACTGGATGCGTTTTGTCATCTATGGGGTGCATAGTAAGACTAGACGTACTGTTTTACACATCTCGAATGGAAACATGTAAATGTCATGGGGGTGGAACACGACTATGTGCAAAGGTAATTCGGACCGAGTGGGTCACTGGCCTAAGTCATAGACAATGTTCCATAGGGTAGATCCTATAATGGTGTTGTGATGTCTTTCAACATATTGCAAAGATGATGCATGCAATATGAATGATATGGATGCAAAAAGGCAAAGAAAATAAACACGTACGGTAATTGAACCAAATAGCTAAAAATAAATCATTGACATGGATAAGTGTTCGAATTACATCCTCTTACTAAGTCCCTAGTGAAGTCGCCACTATAAGAACACTCGCCTTTTCGGCGCTAATTGAAATATTTAGTTGGAGTTAATGGTTCTTAAATACATGTCGCATGCGATTCAAATTAATTATAAAAAACAATAGATTGCAAATAAGAAGCCGCCACCAATTTCCAAGGAAACAATTGGAAACCATCAAAAGTGCACTCCAATTCTTATTGGGAATTGACTCATGCCCATGGGGACTAAGTATTGAGTTCGGGGATGTAGGTACGAAATAAACAAAACGAATCTCATCTAAATCGCCCGTATTAAGGGCCTCTACTAAGCTTATCCATGTCAAATATTTTTTCATTCTAGATGGTTCCATAAAAATCCGGTCGTCCAATAGTCCTAAATTAACTAGGCGGGTTAAGAGCAACCAAATTACCTACGTTATCACTTTTCACGATTTAGATCCAATTTACATGCATACTATTAACAAGCCTAAACATGATATAAAGCATTAAATTAACGCTCCAACCTACCAACTTTGCTAAACGCGCCACATATTGCATACGCACATCGATAAAACCGTTAGTATCTTCAAAAGAATAATAACTAATGCAAAGGTGCTAACTTTATGCTAAAATAAAAAGACACAAACTTTATATTTACTAATCATGCATAATTATATACAAAATCAAAGGCATGCAAATTTATTCAACCATAATCAAAAGCTAAATAAAACATGATTAATGAACGATAAAACAAGAGATTTAATAAAGAATTAGGCCCTCAGGATGGTTAACCTGAACGTTCTATTCGAACGGGACTAGTAGAATTGGGATTGCTCTTCGATCTTGGGTGCTAGGCTAGGTGTATTGCTTGCTTGGATCTTCAGATTTCTGAATTTGGGAAAATATGTGCTCTCAATGCTCTCAAAATTATGAGCTGACTGACCTCTCGCAAAAGAGGGTGAAAGGGAGTATTTATAGAGTTGGGGGACGGATTTAGGGACCTCGGGTCGAAAGCCCGGCGCCAAAACTTGGCCCAGTCAAAAAATAGGTTCATCGGCCACACGGAGGGCAGCTGAGGCCCGCGGTAGCCGCTGGGGCCAGCGGCTGGCCAGACAGCCCCCGCTGTCACGCGCTGGTCGCTGAGCAGCCTGTGAAGGCCGCCGGGCTTGACGGCGCGCGCATGACTAGGGTTTTTGACTTTTTGTGCTCTGTAAATTACGAAATTGCCCTTGGGCTGGCCCAAGGGGCCGGGATTGAGCGGTTTTGACCCAAATCTTCGAGACGCAATATCTCTTGATCCGGGAACCTGATTGAGGCAAGGTCAAAGGCGTTGGTATCCTTATGACAAGGGCTATCCAAAGACTGAGGTTTCAAGGAATTTGGTCTAGATTTCAGAGCAATGACCTTTTCTACTTACGTCCATGTTAATCCATTACCATCATCATCGGGCGTTGCGGTGTCAGGGGATGAGAACCGATTAGAGTGTCTACACAGAGAAGCTCAAATACCTAGATTAACAAAAATATTCAATAACACTAAATTGTAAACAATGGAAAACAGCATGCAAAGAAACACAGTTTGCAAGAATTGGGATAGGTTGAACTTACAAGTCCACTGGTTCTGCGAGAGCTGCAGAAACAAAGGTACAAAAATCAGTGAGGTAAAACAACATCCTCATCAGATTGCACCGAAATGATTAAGCTAATGCCAGATAATTACTTGCAGTGTTAGCAGCAGATTGGAATGCACTTTTTACAGCCCAAAATCAAATCCGTCAACTGTAAGCTACTTGTAATCCAACCAGAGATGCACAACAAAACATCACCAAGCTAAGATACACTAATGAGAGTTGAAAATGACATTCTTATGTCAATTTCTAGTTCTGACTTTTATAATTTTTATAAGCCACCACCCAATTCAGAAAACCACCTATAGTCCTAGGAGACTTAACATACAGATAATCTTAATTTCACAAAGATTCGATGTTCACTAATTAAATAAATAAAACTCAAACCAACCAAGAAATTTTCATCAAAAATTTTGGGCAAAAACGACATTCGCAAATATGACCTCCACATAGTAGTTAGTACATTCTCTAATGAAACTTGGAGTCCTGAGCAAAATGTCAAAATTGCATCACAAGACTGGCATAGAACTCAATCGCAAGACTGACATTTTCTTAACCAAACAGAAACAGAAGTAACACAAATAGAAGCAACCTAAATTATCAAAAGTAGCTGCAGATCAAATGTGTTTAGATGGAGATTTGGAAAATTGAGAGAAAAGAAGACAAACCTTAAAATTTAGAAACAAAAACAAAATCAAACAGCAGTTTTCAAAACCCTAAATTTTCCTGAAATTACAATACATATGAAGCTGTTACAAAATTAGAAATGATCCAATGCTTAAGTACAAATGAAGCTGACACCAGACTTGATAATTAAGTTTCAATCTCAATAAGCACCTAACCAGAGTCAGAGACGTGCTGCACTAAGCACTCCAAAGGCGCTGCACTGTATAAAATGGAATTATTCCTTTTAACAACATACACAAAACATGACAAATTAAACAGACGATATAACATATACATATCAATTTTAGGAACTTCAAAACACATTACAAGAACCATGATAGATAGAGATGGATTACCAAATTCTTACTAATCTTAACTTCCTAACTAGTTCCTTTCTCCGTTCCTAAAGAAGCCCAACAAAAATCAACCATTAATAAGAGACTATTAGGCTGTAAACAAGGAGATAAAACAACAACAAAAAAAAGTATTAGAATTCACCCTTTTAAATAAAGAACCACAACAAATTCACTACCTAATAGCAAGAACTCTTAAAACATTTACAAAATTTTTGAACCCCAAATTGTATATGCTACTATCAAACAAAACCAGTTGCTTGTGAGTGGATTATAGCTATAGGAGAAGTCGTCGAAATGTTGGAGTGATGAAAAGAGATAGAGGTAGAAAGGTATTAAAAGACGAATAAACTAAACAGTAAGCAACAACATTTCGCATAAAACTCACCAAGGACTGAAAAAAAGCCAATTTGCTCCGGCAAAATCATAAAGAAACAAAATTCACCAGCTAAAATGCATGACAACTTGTTCTAATTCTCCTTAACTCACTACTTGGTAAGTTGATTTCTCAATATAATGAAGCATTTAATAAAGTAAAAAATAGACTAAAGCATGAATAAGGCCTGATTTCATACTAAATATTGCAAACTTACCTGGACAGTTATGGTCTTGCCAGTTAGGGTTTTCACGAAGATCTGTATCTGTAAAATCAGGAACGTGAATTAGAAAACGAACCAACTATTTTGATCAAAAAAGAGAAGAATTTTCATAAATAGAATCGAGGAAACAGAACCAAACCATAAAATCCAACTATTCAATCCCTAACTTAGGATTTGAGATCTGGACCACAATAATTGAACGACCCTAGAATACGATAATTCAATTGAAATGAATCAGATGAGAGGGAAAAAACAAGAATTGAACTCAAAATTTATAACCCATATACGAAAGCACAATTTTGAGTAACAAACCATGAACTAATCCCAAATCAAACTCAAAACATCAAAACCCTAATACTAACCAGATCAAAATTTCACAAAATCAACAATTGAATGAAAACGGGGAAGAACACGTAGATACATAAAATAAAATA
>CM076152.1:19447500-19467500 GCA_038025085.1 Tetragonia tetragonoides
TCCGCATCCCAGAGAACAGCTAGAGCACGCAGCCTATGCCATAGCAGCACCGAAGGCTTGACGTGGGTGGACGACATGTTCAGCTTGAGTTTTCCACCCGGCACCCTTGGGAGGATGCCGGACGGAGATCTCATCTTTTCAGGGTCACGTTTACCACCCGTAGGCATCAAACACATGAAACCATGTTTCGTCCAAGGCAATTAGCTCTTGGAGCAATAGATGAAACGGTCTGTGGGTGTGCCGTTGACTGCACGAGCAGGAACCCTGCCAACACAAACGGATCGAGTGCCACTCACACGCTTTCAAAATTACTGCCCCAAAATCAACCTCGGCGTACCCATGAAACTACATAGTAGCCCCATGGATGTCCAAGGGAGAGCCCAACGAGCACAACGCTCGGCGTGAAAATCTCGATGAAGGGACGTTCGATACCCACTCGCCGACTAGACGGCTCATCCAGAAGGAGATCACATCCATACGACGTTTATCCCGACCCATCGCCTAGACAACTCATCCCGAAGGAGATCACATCCATACGACGTTTATACCGACCCACCGGCTAGATAGCTCGATCCGAAAGGAGATCACATGCATACGACGTTTATACTGACCCGACGGCTAGATAGCTCGATCCCGAAGGAGATCACATCCATACGACGTTTATACCGACCCGCCAGCTAGATAGCTCGATCCCGAAGGAGATCACATCCATACGACGTTTATACCGACCCTCCGGCTAGATAGCTCGATCCCGTAGGAGATCACATCCATCGGACGTTTATACCTGCAAGCCGGCTAGATAACTCATCCAAAAGGAGATCACATCCATCCGACGTCGGCTAGATGGCTCATCCCGAAGGAGATCACATCTTCCCGACGTCGTCTAGATAGCTCGATCCCGAAGGAGATCACATCCATCCGACGTTTATACCCGCAAGCCGGCTAGATAGCTCATCCCAAAGCAGATCACATCGATCCGACGTTGGCTGGATGGCTCATCCCGAAGGAGATCACATCTGTCTGGATAGCTCGATCCCGAAGGAGATAACATCCATCCAACATCTATACCCACACCGATACCCACAACGATACCCTCACCGATACTTACATCGTAACCGTAAGCCATCGTCGACCTCAACAGCGCCTGAGTGGACGCGACATGACACAACTCGGCGCCTAGTAGGCGCTTCATGCAGCGTCACGTCGCGTCCGTCTCCGGCATAGGGGGGCGGTGCTTGAGCCGAGGTGTCGTGGGTGTCCAGCTATGATGGCGCACGATATGACACTACTCGGCGCCTGGTAGGCGCTTCATGTCGCGTCGCTTGCCTTCCTTCGCCCACAAGCACTCTCTTGCAACTACCCTCAAAAGAGTCTTATAAGGTTTAGTGGTTCTGACAGGAGTAGAAATGAACAGTGCATAACTTTCATACTGGGGTTTTTGAGAGTTTGGATAATTATTTTCCAAAACTTCCACCTCAAACTTTTCAAGTATATTATTAAGTTACGGAAAAATATTTTTTTTTATTTTTCACACAAGTGTAGACGCCAAAAAAGCGTCTTCAGATTTCTCTGCAGAAGCCCGATGATGAAAGGAGTAATTTTTAAGCTTGAACTGCTATTTTGCTTTAATAGTTTAAAATACGGTCTTAGGTTTTCCTCCAACCGCTCCTTTATTTCATACCATCCAAAAGCCCCATTCAAGAGCTTTCCAACGACACGTCTCATGCCTCATTCCGACCTCCGGTCACCAAGTTGCGATATGGGGGTAAAATCGTCTTTCACCACTCATGGGTAAAACAGTCTTTTCCTATTTTTCGGATCATTAAAAATTCCCCGGAAGATAATTATTTTCCGTGGAAGATGTCCCAGGGCCGCTAGCGGCGCTGCCTTTTCCTTCGGGCGCGGCTCATTTTTGAAAGCCCGTCTCGTTTTCACCTACAATTGGCAACCTCTATTCTCAGTAGTATTGACTCTGAGCTTCTCCCTCTTTCTTCCAAACTTGAGATCTATTTTTACTATGCTTGACAAATATAGCCTACAGTTCAGGTAGAAATTCCTGAGGGCTCAAATTAAATTAATTACTTAACTGTTTATTTTTCCAGTAGTCATAATGTAGATATCATGCTAGAATAACGTCTTTTTGCTTCCTAAATACTGTTTGTATAGTCGTTGTGCTGCTCAACTTGTCAATCGAATGCATGTCTAAATAAGGGTTAAAATAAATGTTGTGATGCTTGTGATGAACCAATTAATAGTCTGAGCCTAGTTTGTTAGTCTGGTTTTGCATGGGAATTATGTCTTTAAATTATTAAGCAAACTTGAGTTAGTAGAGGCCGTCATAATACGGGCGAGTTGGGTGCCTAACACTTTCCCACCTCGTACCTTCACCCCGAACCTATTATTCTTGGGTACTAATATGTTTTATATAAGCGGGAGTCTTTCTAAAAACATGATTATTCGCGCTATTGGGTTGTCCCTTCGGTTTGTCCCTTTCATGGTTTTTATTTTAGTTAGTTCCTAGTGCCCAAAGATGGTGTGAGAATTCAAATTCAATGAACACTCATCATTTTCCCAATGATCTATTCTGAAAGTCATGAGCAATTTCTAGAGAGTCAGTCTTTAATTTTCCCTCCCCTTTCTCTTATTTTGTATTTTTCTTTTTCTTTTGATGTAATTAAGATTCGGTTCAAAAAAAATAAATAAAAATAAAACAAAAAAAAACGGCGAAGCAAAAAAAAAATAATCCCGAAAATAATAATAATAAAATATATATAAAAAAAAGAGGGACAGAAATTTCTTATTTTTTTTTATTTTATTTATCCCATTTTTCATTTTCTTTGAGTCTAGGAAAATAAAATTAGGATAATTATCTTTTTCTTTTTTTCTTATTTTCGTTCGTTGACTTTATTTCCTTTGAATATTAGGAAAATATTTGGGCATTTAGGCTTAAGGACTTTTCTTTTAGGACAATGTGTTTTCTATGTGTGGGTCAATTTTTATTTATTAGATGAGAGTCTTGTGGTTTCTTTTGGTTCTAAATGGTCATTTACTCGTTCAGATCATGTCAAGGTCCATCAAGCGCTCCTCAGTTGAAGATACACAAGAAGAATTTTCTCTCACACCAGGGTCGGAAATGGGTCAGAGTGCTAAGAAGGTCAAAACTCCTTTTGTGACGACTGCATATCCAGCCCGCAAAACTTCAAGAGAATCGATACTGGATACTCAAGATGAATCCCAAGATTTGGGTGAACGACTAAACCGATCATTCCGAGAGGCCAAAATTTAGGTGGGCCTTGATCCTGATGAAGCCCCTCGCCTTGTTGAGTACAGAAGTGCACCCAAGCAAACCCAAGCCATTGTTGAAGCACAAGATGATATTGAGCACTTAACTCAATACATAGTTGTCTATCACTCGGAGATCAAAAGGTTACAGAACACGGTCGTTGGGCTAGAACGAAGAATTAAGGCCCTAGAAGATGACAAAGTTCCACCCACTCAAGGCCAACCCCGCTGGTCTCAAGAACGCATCTTTCAACAAATGAGAGCATATGGCTATATAAACCCAGTAGCGCCAACTTATGAGCTCATCCCAGTAAATTGAAATCTAGGTGTTTATTGCGAGTACTGTCGAGCCTGCGGACATCACACCAATGACTGCAGAAGTTTGAGAAACAGAATTCAAACCTTCATCGATGAGGGAACAATGTGGCCCGCGCATCACTGGTTGTCAATGGAGAGACCAAGCGTCCCCATCCGCGAGTTTACACCTCTGGCACTGCCGATTTATGATGTTATGACTACTTTGCTTCACCGCGGGGATTTACCGTTCTTGGAAGGGGTGTGGGCAGAAGAGGAAGATCATTACCTCTATTGCCAATACCAGGCCCACTACTTTCAAGTATGAACGCAAAAGTAACTCTTTCGGGCTCAGATACGAGCCTACTGACAAAGAAATCCAAAATCAAGGTCTGAGGCAAGGGAAACGGTTCAAGGGGAAACATGTCATCTCACCTTATAGCCACACTCTAAATGGTCAGTTCATCACAGAAGGAGACTACTGCCCGTACTACTTTTTTCCAGAACCGTACTATGATGAGGAAACCGGGGTCACATATCCCGGTTTTGATATATTTCAAGATTGCAATCAGTTGGGGGAAGAGCCACAATTCTCCTTAAAGCCCGCAAGTCAAGATTGGACCAAAGCACTAGGTAACCAGCTATTGGGCCTTTTGTTTGATCGAGAAAGCAGAATGGTCGAAGCCCCTGAGATAGATGAAGAAGTAATTCAATCCTGCAGACCTAATATATACTACTGAAGACATTACAAGGGGGTGGCGCAAAGAAGTAAGCTGGACCGGCCCGAATGGACGAAAGGTCACAATATCCACTGGAGAATGACCAATGATGGAGGAGTCTGATTCCGAGTCTCAATCAGAGTCAGTGTCTAGCATAGGTCCTAGGTATGAGTCAGGGTCGGAAAATGTCCCCTCTACTTTTTCTAAGTCTAGTGTCAATATGAAGGGAGGTTTAGATCCCTTTCTTGCTGTTTTTGATTCCAATGTCAATAAAATGAAAAATATTTCCGCTTATTTGCTGCCTTGTTTAGCTGTTGATAAACCCAATGATGAAAACGAGTTGCCTAAAGAGCTGCTCAAAGCAGTAAATAATCATGAACAAAAGACTTCTATTGTGGAGGAAACAAAATTAATTAATTTAAGCAATGAAAGCGAACCTCGTGAAGTAACAATTGGATTATCCTTAACTGCACAAGAACGCGAGCAATTTGTTGAACTCTTACAGCAATACACGGATGTCTTTGCTTGGTCTTATAAAGACATGCCAGGAATTTAAAGAAGCATAACCGAGCACAAAATCCCTTTATACCCAGATGCTAAACCGGTTAAGCAGAAATTGCGACGTCTCCGACCAGAGTGGGCTTTGAAAATAAAGGAGGAAATACAGAAACAGCTTGTTGCCGGGTTTATTGTGGTATCCGATTACCCCAAATGGATCGCCAACGTGGTTCCAATACCAAAGAAAGACGGTCGGGTCCGAATGTGTGTCGATTTCAAAGATCTAAACAAAGCCAGCCCGAAAGATGATTTCCCTTTGCCTCACATTGATCTCCTGGTAGATAATACCGCTGAATACGCCCTACTGTCATTTATGGACGGCTACGCGGGGTACAATCAGGTTCAGATGGCCAAAGAAGACATGAGCAAAACAACATTCATAACTCCATGGGGAACTTATTGCTACAAAGTCATGCCATTTGGGTTAAAAAATGCAGGCGCGACCTACCAAAGGACTGCTACCACCTTATTACACGACATGATGCACAAAGAAGCTGAGGTCTATGTGGATGATATGATTGTGAAATCAAGGCATCCAGACGGTCATGTTCAAGCACTCCATAAGTTCTTTGAAAGACTCCGTAAGTACAATTTCCGACTAAACCCTCAAAAGTGTGCATTTGGGGTCACATTAGGAAAGTTATTAGGTTATGTAGTCAGCCAAAGAGGAATTGAAATTGATCCATCAAAGATCAAAGCAATAGTTGAGATGCCACCGCCCAAGAACGAGACAGAAATTAGGGGGTTCCTTGGTCGACTCCAATACATAAGTCGGTTCATATCAAAATTCACTATAACATGTGAGCCCATATTCAAGAAGCTGAACAAAGGAGTCAAGGTTGAATGGGACGACCAATGTCAAGAAGCGCTGGATAAGATTAAGGATTATCTACACAAACCACCAATTCTTGCTCCTCCCAAGCAAGGGCTACCTCTGATCCTTTATCTGACAGTGGCCGACACTGCCACGGGGGCTATGCTAGCCCAAAATGCAGAAGATCAAGAACGAGCTATATACTACTTGAGCAAGAAGTTCGTCGACTATGAAACCCGATACTCCAGCCTTGAAGACATGTCTTGCTCTAGTTTGGGCCACCGGAAAACTCAGGCACTACATGCTCAACCATCTCGTGCTAGTAAGGTCAAGGATGAACCCCCTCAAATATATCTTCGAAAAACCAGTCTTAAGCAGAAGGATCGCAAGGAGGTCGATCAATATGATTTTCTCGATGAAGACGTGGCCCTAGTTGAGGAAAATTGCTGGAAAATGTATTTCGATGGAGCATCCAACCAAAAGGGCTACGGCGCAGGATTGCTTCTAGTATCTCCAGACGAAGCTCATATGCCCATTTCAGTAAAGTTAGACTTTCTCGTCACCAATAACGCAGCTGAATATGAAGCATGTATCATCGGTCTCCAAGCAGCAGTAGGCCTAGGTATCAGAATACTCAAGGTCTATGGGGATTCCTTACTAATCATCAACCAGGTCTCAAGGAAGTGGAAAGTTCACAGTGAAAGCCTAGCACTTTACCAGGAATTTTTGGATAAAGTACTGGACAACTTTGAGGAGGTAGCCTTCACATATCTCCCACGAGAAGACAATTAATTTGCGGACGCTCTATCCAAGCTAGCATCTTTGATTATCATACCCAATCCAGTTAGCATCATGCCTGTTTGTATACAAAGAAGAAGCGAGCCAACCTTTTGCAACAACCTCGACACAGAAATGATCTTGGCTCCGATCGAAGAAGACCCTTGGTACCAGGACGTCTACAACTACATTACCAAAATAGCGTACCCTCAAGAGGCCCCACTAAAAGCTCAACCGGCCATCCATCTCTTAGCGGCGCAATACATAGAATACAAGGGGGTTATGTAAGAAAAATCCCACAACGGGGTAAACCTCAGATGCGTGAACGCCGAAGAAGCTGCAGAGATCATGGGCGAAGTACACAATGGGGTGTGTGGGCCACACATGAATGGTCGAATGCTCTCCAAAAAGGTCCTACGACTGGGATACTACTGGACTACTATGGAAAAGGATTGTTACGACTATGTCATGAAATGTAAGAAGTGTCAAATATATGCCAACCTGCAGCATATGCCATCCTCGATGCTTTACAACTTCACTTCTCCTTGGCCATTTTCTGCATGGCGAATACACATCATTGGAAAGATCACCCCAAAGGGCTCGGGAGGACATGAATACATCCTAGTAGCCATAGACTATTTTACCAAGTGGGTTGAAGCCCAGTCCTATGCCATCCTTACCTCCAAACAAGTGTCCAAATTCATAAGGAACAACATCATTTGCCGATACGGTGTTCCACATAAAATCGTAAGTGACCACGGATCCCATTTCAAAGCCGAAACCGCAACTCTCCTTAAAAGCTACAAAATTCAGCACCACAAATCATCCCCTTACCTTCCCGAAACCAATGGTGCAGTAGAAGCCGCCAACAAAAACCTTAAAACTATCATTGAAAAGATGATAGAAAACTACAAGGATTGGCCCATCAAACTCCCATTTGCCCTTTGGGGGTATAGGACATCCATAAGATCCTCTACGGGAGCAACACCTTACTCCCTTGTCTACGGAATGGAAGCAGTTCTGCCCATAGAAGTCCACCTACCATCCATGCGCATAGCCTTAGAAGGAGATATCCCCGAAACCCAATGGTTACAAACTCGCTATAAAGAGCTTATGTTCACATATGAGAGACAGCTACGGGCCCTAGACCATTCCCACATGTATCAACAACGCATGGCGAGGGCATTCAACAAAAGAGTTGGACCTCGAAACTTAAAGGAAGGGGACTTGATTCGGAAAGAACTACGAGCCCCAGTAACCGACCCTAGAGGCAAGTTTCGACCAAATTGGTCTGAACCATTCTTCATCAAAGACATCTTGTCAGGAGGCGCCGTCAGACTCATGGATATTGATGGCATTGAGTTCAGCCATCTTACCAACATGGATCAATTGAAGAAGGGTTATGTCTAAAAAAAAAACATAAAAAAAAAATAAAATAAAAAAAAACATTAAAAAAAATTAATAAAAAAAGACGAACACTAATTGAACGAACTATGCTGGCCTTATTCCACAATGGATACGTAGGTAACCTTTCAAAGGGGCCCGGCCAAAATCAATCAGCAAATTCCATTCAACTCATTCAAAAAATATAATCTTTATTCAAACTGAACGAATAAGCTTACATTGCGAGAATTAAAATTTCCTAAGAAAATAATGCAACTATGAGGGTTTAAGCTAAACAAATTCCCATAATTATCTTCTTTTGAAAACTAGACTTGCTTTCTTAGAAAACTACTTTAATCCTTCTTCCCTTTAGAAGGCATCGTTGAAAAGTTCTTCTTTGAAGGACCCTGGCTTGAGGAAGACCTGTGATCGCTTCCTTGAGATGGGGGCTTGCCTCTCTTCAGTACATGGTAGTCTCCCATACAAGACACTTCCTTCCTTTTCTTGCCTCCTGTTTGTGAGTCATACCTAGGCTTTAGTTGGTCCCACTCCTCGTGACGAAGGACTCGTCTCGCTTCCCCATCACTGCAGGATAGCCTGTTCAGATAAGTTTCAGAAACCTGGGTTGTGGCGATCATTCGAGGTACAGCCCAGCGATGCCGGCTACGCCAATACTTTCCCCACTCAGTAGCAAATTTAGTGGTTAAGGCAACCACATTGGGTCTCGTAGTCTCCTGACGAGGAATCACGTGCCTCAAGCCATATTGCCTCATGACCCTACAAGGAAAGAAGAAAGTAGTCCTGTACAAACCTAGTATAGTAGTATGGAGGATCAGGTCATCACAAGCCACTAAAGAAGTCAAACTCCACCAGGACACATGCCAACGAATGATATGTCCCGCCTGGAAAAAGGCATCCCATTCAGCCAGGGACTTTTCAGAGTATAGCCTTTTCCTCACCAGAAAAGTAGCGGCAGTATAAGTTTTCTTGGACCAAGTCTGAGGAGCACGGATAATCAGATTATCCGTCGACTCTAGCAACCTCAAATGCTTGCATAACCAGATTTGAAGCAACATGGGGCTGCTCGAGAAATCTTGGTTAGGAGATGTTTTCCACCTGTCAAGCCCAATAATGGTTTCTCCTATCACCAGATGTAAAGGAGAATGTCCTTCAACCATTTGATTAACCACACGCAGCAACGAGGCTCTACCCATGTTTGAAGAATCTGCATTAACAAACAACAGACGGTTTAACAAGCACAGTACAAAAGCCTGTCGACGACAACGTTTGAATATCGCACTTTTTTCAGAAGAGATAGCGAATTTTTCGCAAAGTTGAACCAAGTCCACATCAGCACCAAGCACTATGATTTTAGCTTCTGCAGATGACAAGCCCAAGGATTTTAAAGTTATGCTGGAGAGGGGTGCTCGTATCGGGAGCCTACCCGTCATTTTTCCTTTGACTCTGGCCAACTGGCGGCGTCGATCTTTGGCGATGAGCCTCGGAGGTCAGAGGATCACTTTGAGGTGCTCCGTTCAGATGCTGATGCGGGTGAAGACTTTTATAATAATGTATTTGTATGAGATACATTTTTGAACATTTGTGTTGAACAAAATATTCGGTCTTTGCTCTGTAATATTTTGCTATTTTATTGGTCCCTGCATACAATTAGGCTAATGCAAATGCACAGGTAGTCAAACAAACGCGCAAGTAATAGTCATGTAGCAAACAATGGTACAGCCAAAAGTTAAAATTGGGTGTACCCTATCCCCTCTAAAAAAATGAAAAAAAGAAAGGGGTGCCAAAATGAAATAAAATTAATAAGTGTAAAAGGGATGAAAAAAATAAAAGATGATAATCATGGAAAAAAAAAAGAAATAAATAAATTGTGGAGTTCCCATAAATAATTAAGGAAATAATAGGAAATAGCAATGATAGAAAAAATATGAAACTGAGCCAAATCGGAGTCCAAAACGGTTAAGGAAAGTGTCCAAAAGCGGGTAGAAGAGTGTTGTCTCGAAAAGGAGGCTCGGCGGCCAAAGGGGGGCGTTCAGCGGCTGACGCGAAGGAGCTGGGGTCAAAACAGGGGCCGCCATACTCAGCGGCTGAGCCGCGGAGGCTGTGCGACTGGCCGCTGGGCCTGGGCTGCCATAACGGGGCCGCCGAGCCTTCGGCGGCTGCCCTATGGGCCGCTGAAGCTTGTTTTCCGACGGGTTGCCTTATTTTCGTCTTTTTTTGTGCGAGCCCTATATAAGCCTTGGGTTAGTCCGGTTTTGGGACATCATCTTCATAATTCCATAGCAATAGAGAGCTTTTTAGAGAGAGAAACCTCCAATTAAATTAGAACTCAGACATGACAAGTTTTGAAGTTAAGTTCGATATGTGGTTGCAATCTATGACCTCTGAAGAGAGGATGAGGCTCGTGCCCTTTCGATTTGAATGCTTTCTTCCATCTGAAGCAAGTTCAAGTTGTCTAGAACCTTCTTGAGGCTGCGGTTGATTTTTGGGATGAACAAGCTTCATGATTTTAGGTTCGGGTATAACGAACTGTGCCCTCTTCCTGAAGAATTGGCTGCCATAATTGGGTTCCCTCATGATCAAGCTCCCGCAACTCCCTGGCTCGGGGCCAACCTTGAAGGTTACTATAAAAGGTATCTTGGTTTATCTGCAACACAGGCCTCTTCTGTGGCTAGGACCGGTGAGCTAGACCTTAATGGTGTAATTGATATCTTTTTCTCCAAGTTGAGGGATGATTATAATGAGACATATTATAGGCGTGCTTTTATCTTATGTCTCTTACATAGGTACCTCTTTGTTGGTGGAGCTAATAACGGTACAACCTGTATGATTAGAATTTTTTATCAAATTCAAAACGATTTTACCCCTATGTCTCTTGTTCTTGGTGAAACCCTAATGTGCTTGGATCGCAAGAAGCAAGAACCAACTCATGATGGATGGACGGGAAGCCTAAGTGTGTGCTTGAATAATTATTTTGGATATAAAGCTTGAATCCTTAATGGATTTCTAACTTTAATTTTTGTTTTGTTTGTTTGTTTTGGAGATATGGATTTTGGAGCATATGTGCTTCATTGAGAGACCAACTAATGCACTCAAGTACCAACCAAAGCAGTTTCCTACTCGCCGAAGGCTTTATTATGAATCCACCATTGATGAATGGCGTGGATACCTTAAAGTTTGCCCTTTCCTAAGATGGACTGTCAAGTGGTCGGGCTTAAAATCCGCAATCGGAAGTAGCAAGGAGACGGGATATTATCAAGTCCTTGGTCGTCAAAATTTGACTTATATATTTCCTAACCGTATTATGCGGCAATATGGGAATTGCCAGATCATCCCACAGAAGGATAGCGTTGCGCCTGCAACCTGGGTTTTGACTATTAGTATGGTAAGATCATGGGAGTGTGCATGGGATCGTCGCCCGAAGTGGACTATTCCGCATATCAAGGCCCCGACGGTGATATCTTCATCTTATGAAGCTTGGATGGATTGTAAGACTGCGGAAGGTCGTCGTGCATGCAGGAAATCCGAGTAAGATGATCTTAAGGCCCAGTCGGTCAAGGCCAGCTTGAGGCTTTCTAATTCTAATGATCCTAAAGGGAAGGGTAAACAAAAGGGAGTCAAGCATGTGAAAAGTGTTCTTAACCCAAAGGCCAAGAAAGCTTTAGCCAAGATTACTACTAAGCCAAAGGAGAAGTCCCGAATTCGGGTCAACGATCATGAGGCCTCTACAAGTGCTCCTCTAATGGAGGTTGAAAAAAAGAAGAGTCGTGGTTCAAGAGAGGTGGGCTCCCAAGGAACGCGAAGTGGAAGGCCCAAAGGTTGATGAACCTATGCAAGATGTTGTCCCTACTACCGAAGCTACGGAGTAGTCTAATAGGAAATACTCTTTTGGAGCATGTCTAGCTTAGGATTGCCTTTCTTTTTTTATTGCTTTAAATTCAATAAAGGTGATGTGTCCCCTTTTATTTTTAGTTAATTAATTTTAATTGCTTAGGAATTGCCAAGTCTTGTAATGGACTTTATTATTATTTATTTATGGAGACATGCTCATTTTAATATTGCAACCTTGTGTTTATTATGTGCACAAATTTTAACAACTTTTGAATGCGAATTTGATGAAGGGGCTGGGCCCAATTGTAATTGGGTTGTCCAACGTATCCTTTTAGGGGAATCAGGCCACTCGTGGTTCTTATCCGTTTTTTTTTTAACATCTAATCTCTTTTTTTTTTTCTAATTTTTTTTTTTTTTACGGGATTAGTTAGCCTCGTGTGGGCCTCTCGAAAGTGTTACATTGGGTGTCTTGCCTAAGCATAGAACCTTTTTAATTAATTCATATTTATCCATTGACTAAATTCAATCCCGTCTAAATCTGCCAATCTTGCAGCGCCACCTGTTAAGATCTTTGTGATGATAAACGGGCCCGACCAGTTGGGTCGAAATTTGCCTCTTAGGTCGGTGACATTTCCCCTTACTTCTTTAAGTACTAAGTCTCCAACCTTAAGGTCCCTCATTTTGAGCCTTTGGTTAAAGTGTCTTGTTAGTCTGTTCTGATAGACTCTCACATTGTGCAAAGGTTGCAACCTTTTCTCATCCAGCAGGACTAATTGATCGTAGTGGGCTTGGACCCAATCTACTTCTGGGAATTGACTTTCTAACACGATTCTTAGAGATGGGATCTCTAGTTCGATTGGTAATACGACTTCCATTCCGTAAACCAGGGAGCACGGTGTTGCTCCCGTTGATGCGCAAACTGATGTCCTATAACCCCAAAGTGCGAATGGTAGCTTGTCTGGCCAGTCATGATAATTTTCGGACATTCTTTCAATGATTTTCTTGATGTTTTTGTTGGCCGCCTCTACTGCACCATTTGTTTGCGGTCTGTAGGGAGATGACTTTCGATGATGGATCTTAAACTGGGCTAGAAGCTCGATTACTTCTTTTATGAAGTGTGACCCATTATCACTGATGATTTCTTGAGGGACTCCGTATCTAGATATTATGTTATTCTTAATGAACTTTACCACATGCTTGGCTTTGAGCTTTGCGTATGATTGCGCCTCGACACATTTGGTAAAGTAGTCGATTGCGACTAGGATATACTTGTGGCCCCCATTTGACAACTTGTTCTAATTCTCCTTAACTCACTACTTGGTAAGTTGATTTCTCAATATAATGAAGCATTTAATAAAGTAAAAAACAGACTAAAGCAAGAATAAGGCCTGATTTCATACTAAATATTGCAAACTTACCTGGACAGTTATGGTCTTGCCAGTTAGGGTTTTCACGAAGATTTGTATCTGTAAAATCAGAAACATGAATTAGAAAACGAACCAACTATTTTGATCAAAAAAGAGAAGAATTTTCATAAATAGAATCGAGAAAACAGAACCAAACCATAAAATCCAACTATTCAATCCCTAACTTAGGATTTGAGATTTGGACCACAATAATTGAACGACCCTAGAATACGATAATTCAATTGAAATGAATCAGATGAGAGGGAAAAAACAAGAATTGAACTCAAAATTTATAACCCATATACGAAAGCACAATTTTGAGTAACAAACCATGAACTAATCCCAAATCAAACTCAAAACATCAAAACCCTAATACAAACCAGATCAAAATTTCACAAAATCAACAATTGACACTACTACAAAATGAGTCTAAGCCAACACGGCAAAAGTGTCGTATTAAGGCGTAAAAATGTCACCTTAAGGAAAGTGTGACACTTTCTCAAGTGTTGTATTAGCTAATGTCGCCTTAGCTCCATACCAACACTTTTCCTTAGAATAGCCACCACTTTGAAAAAGTGTTGCTTCTATTATCAATGCCAACACTTTTTCAAAGCAACACTTTTTTGACTTAAATACGACACTTCCTTTAACTTTTTCATCAATTTAAGACGACTCTTTTTCCTAACAAGTACAACACTTTTGCAGTTTCTAGCCAAGATAATCCAGCACTTTTTCCTGTCAAATACAACACTTCACTTTGTTTTTTACAACATTTTATTTTATCAAGACCAACACTTTCTCTTATTCTCCCATCAGTAAAAGCAGCCTTGTCTCAACTTATTGATTTAATGCTATGCAAATTAATGAGAACATAAAGCTGCGCACTATTATTGTCACCATGACTTAATAAAAATACTAGTATATATTTATCATAATCATTCTAGTGCAAATCGAGTCATAATATTGCTTACAATGTTCCAAATATAACATACAGAATATTTTTCATCACCAAAAGATGTTCACTGTATGTCAAATCCAAAATATAATTAAGTAGCCTGATTTACAACCTCCAAAAACCTAATCATATGTATAATCAATCCTGATCCAAACGTATTCTTGCATGAACCAGCAATACAATCCGATCCTAATTGCATATCCACTACAAACCGTCTTGACAAAAATTATAACAACCGCAAAAATATAACCTGATACATAAAAGCAACAATGGATCTTGTTAGCCTTAATTTTCAGAAGCTGTCACAAATAAATAAATAAATAAAATCCAGCACATTTTCCTGTCAAACACAATAGTAGCAAAAACCAAACATGTAACACCCCGGATTTACTAGTAAGATAAATTAATAAAAATCTATAGACTCAAGACAAAATTTCGGCAGAGTTCCGTTTGAAAATAGATAACCCATTCTAAAAAGAGTTATGAAAAACCTGCATTTACAAAAATATAAACCAATATCGTTCACATGATTGTCACACAACTCAACCCAAGTCAATTTGATAGTATAGTGCAAATCAATATAATACAACTCAGGGTCAAGGAGAGGACACCATACACAATACAGATCAAAACAACCAGTTCTATACTCATCTTATGGTCAAATTCCAAACTTACCCCAGCATGATGTTACATAAATGTAAGAAGTAATCCTTCACACAACATAGGGCAAGTACACATAACTACACAAGTACGGATTCATCATTCATATAAGACACGTACCTCAATTAGATGAAGACTCAAGTTAAATATTGTCTCGCAACTTCAGGAGGTAGTCTTTCTATAAGCTTCTGCACAGCACTTTCAACTATTTTGTCCCTCTCGCTTTGAAGTTCTTTTCGCATATCTTCTAGCTCAGCCCTTTGCCTTTCATGGTCTGCCTCAAGCTCTGCCTTTTTCTGTTCATGGTCTGCCTCAAACTCCTTGCGCATTTCCAGCAACTGGCTCTTTTCAGTCTCAAGTACACTAGCTTTTAGTGATTCCACAAACTCCCCAGACACCATATATGATGTTTCACTGCCAGTTACCTTCTTTAACATCTTGTTAGTGACACCCCGACCATATAATCTACGATGACCATCATACTCCCAGGGCATCACTGCAAGAAAAGGATCTACCACACTACCACTTCCATCTTCAGGCTGCTTGTAGTTCTTCATGGGTTCCTGTAAAAAACATTGAAAAAGTAAAACCACCCAATTTAGATCAATTGGGATCAATAATGAAAGTATAATGGATGTCCAGTTTTGTGATATAATTAGTCTTACAATGTTCTTTGCCGTGTCATCATATGGCTCGACATATATGTTACCCTCTTTTCTTTTTCGTGTTCGCTCAAACATCTGAGATAAAGAAGGTGGCTCTTTCTTCGGATCCTCATTTTTCTGTAGAAGTTATAAAAATAAAAAATAATAAAATAATAAATAAATAAATAAGTAAATAAAACAAGATATGAAGTTGATATCAAACCAAGTCGAAAAGTAAAGCAACTTTGCCAATTTGTGAAGTTATACCCTGTAATTTTGTCATGAATATAGTGGCCAGACATATATTTCTTACCAATTCGTCACGTATTCTTGCAAAACTTTTTGGACCAGCTGTGTGCATATTTTTCAAACACTTGCGGTGATCCCTTAAAATTGAACAACGTTTCTGCACATTTGTGTTTATGAGATGTATATCTAAGACAAGAAAACACGACTGGAATTTTTTTTAGCAATGTAAATTATAACTAATAAAGTACCTTCTCTTCCTTCTTATTCCATATGGATAATAATTGCAGGAAGTCCTCATCTGTAATCCCTTTAGGTCGATTCTTCCATCTACTTTTGTTGTCCTTTTGTTCATAGAAATGTTTACGCTTAAGCCAACATTTGTATCCTCTCCTTAAAGATCCAACAGAGCTTAGCACCCACCTCTTGGCAAAATCGGGTACAATGTATTTCTCCTAAGAATGGGAATTAGAACAACATTTCATATTGTTCTAAAAATATTATAACCATCATAGAACCAAACTGACAGTACAAAGTAGCTGAGACACTTACCAACACATACTCCCAAATCTTTTCTTTATGTGGTACTTTATGCCAAGACCTGTAGGTCAATGGTGCGTAACTGCTATTACGAGCTATTGTACCCAAGAAACGAGAGAACTGTCCCACTACATCTTTCTCCTGTGTCACCGGTCCTATAGGTTGCCCATACTCATTGCAGATAATAACTTGACGTTCCTTTCGCATATGTACATGATGCAGCATGGTCGCCCCCCTTCTCTGTTTAGATATATTAACTAAAATACCAAACTCTATCTGATTAAAAATACACGTGTTTAGAAAATAAAACGTAAATGTTGAAATTCAAGTTACCTTCTCTTTCTAATTGAGGGACTTCTTCAAGGTTGTCTTTTTCAAATGCATTAATATCATAATTTTCAGTATCACTTTCATCATCTGAATGGATGTCATCTCTATCATCATCTTCTGTGGCATTTATACCAGCTTCTAGTAACATCTGATCAATATCTTGGTCCTCACCTTCTATATCAGCTTCATTCACATCATTCAAATCTGATTCATCGTCATATCATCAACATGATAAATTAAAAATTGTAAGGACCATAACAGTTTGCACCCAGTTTTTATATTTTCATAAATTCAACTTTAACTCACAAATCAAATGGTGCTGGAATAATTACAAGAAAATAGACGGGATAGAGCTTCTATAAAATCAGAATAAACCCAATTTATAATGAGAAGAAACAACTTGAGATCCTCTAGACATGTCCATGAACTAAACTGACTAGAGGATGCATGGCAATAAATCAAACCCACAAAAAGCTTTGAAGGAACTAAAATGATTAATATACCGTCAAGCCCCATGTCATGGTCCCCATCCCGATCTCCATTGTTTGCATTAAATAACTTGCGCCTAGGTCCGCTTGTTTGTTGTGATTGTTTCCTTTGCAAGACCATTTCCCCCAAAGTCATAGTTGTCCTTGAATGATTCTTCTTTGGATCATTTCTATGAAACAATTGCTCACTTTGCTCCTGGTTGTCCTCAAATTGCAACTTATGTTGTGATATACCAGAGAGGGTTGGAAATGTTGTCTTTGGGTGACTCATTCTCATAGCATGTCTATCAACCAAGTAATCATTTTGCTGAAGACCTTCCGCAAGTCCCATTCCAGGTCGAGAAACAGTATGGTTAGGAGCAACAACTCGACGATGCTTCGTGAAATTTACATATTTGCTCATTGACATTGGTGCTATAAACTGTTGTCTCTGTCGTCTTACCTAAAAAAATAGAGTACATGCATTACTTTGTGTGTAAAAAAAGATACAGAAAGTTTAGTGAAATCAGATTTAATTACCGTTTTGGGTAGTCTAACACTTGTAGCACTTTCTTCAGCGTCATCTCCTTCATGACCATTGAAATCAGGGATATACTCTGGATCTTTCTCATTAGTAGCTTTTGATTTTCCTTTCTTTTTCTTGACCTGCTGACTATCCGCCAGACTTGTCAAAGAAGTGAAAGCTCTTTTCACTCCCAAATCTCGCAATCTTTGTTGATTCTCTTGAACCCTCAACAATTTCTGCTTTTCATAAGCATTAAAACTATTATGGGCATTGTTCTCATGCTTATTAGTTTTCCCCATTGGTCTGCTGGAAATGAAGAAGGTCAGTGAGATGTAACAACAACATAACAAATTATTAAGGAAAATAACCAAAGCATGTCTGCAAGCTGCTCCTAAAAAGTAACAACTGCATAACATAAATACAATAAACAGTCTCAATAATGGAAAAAGTGATCGCTGAATTCGAAAGCAAAATTTGAAAATAGAAAGAGGGATTAAAATAAAGCCAATAACCACTCACGAGATGTTCATCTGAAATAAATCCTTACATAACATAGGAACCAGAGCAATACTAAAAAAAAAAAGTAAAAAAAAAAGTCAGTGTTCATGATTGTTATCATCATTTTCTTCATCGGCTTGCATCCAATCCCATAATGTATCATCATTATCCGAAGAATCATCAATTTGGTCATCAACTTCTAAATCTCCCAAATTTGAATTTGCATCCAAAACTGTGGGAGCTATATCCTCCCTTGACAAATGTATGTCTTCATTGATAGTTTGTGCTAATTGAAACCCACGCTCAACAGGTTCGTTCCAGTAGGAGTTCCCCTCATTGGCACCACTACTTCCTCCCTCAAAGTCATACAAATCTCTAGGAACCTTGTTCATCACATAATGCAAGCCATCTACAAGAGGGTCTGGAACATAAAAGACTTGATGCACTTGGGACGGCATGACAAAAGGATCATTCGAACTACAAAATTTGTTCAAATTGACAGCAAATAGACCATAATCATCTTTCTCAACTTGGTACCACTCGCAAAGAAACAAAACAACTGTGAACTTGGACCAATAATTCAGTTCAATTATTTCCTGAATAGAACCATAATAGTCAACATTCCCACAAACGCTTATGGTATGCCTTGTTCATTAACATCTAGCATGACTTACATTAATGAGTTAACCACCTATGAACTAAAGACCAATCATCACAAGATCATTAATAACCCCCATATCATACTTTTCTAACCTACTACTATCTTTGAAACAAATTAGAATATTCACATTCATCTTGTATCTCGTCTTCACTCACGATTCTCTGCTTGTATTTTGTTTCTTCAATTACATAGAAGAGGAATATCATGCGCATTACTGGAGAGAAAGCACTGGTCTTTCTTCAAAATTTCCTTTCTATCATATGAAAAATGACAATGAAAGGGATAATAAAGAAAATGGTGAATCAACGTCACCACGCATACAAGTAGCCAAGTTTCCAACCAAATGATAATAGCTACACATCATTTAATTAAAAGAAAAACTGTTCATTATTATTCACAATCACAAATGTTTGATTAGAATTGACAGATGAAGTATAAATAGTCATTTGCCAACAGGTTGAGTATAAAACGAAAGATAACTAGATTTTGGTAAGTTAAATATGCTTATATTACATCAAGCTCAAACAGGTAAACCTACAGCAAATCAACCCACAAGATGATAAGTTGAAAAATAGAAGTAGAGAAGGCAAAAAGAAGCAAAGACCCCAAATAAGATCCCAGATAACCAAAAACAGAAACCTAAAGCTGGGCCAGTTTTCGAAGGTTGAACGGATAAACCTCCGGTTTGCAATGAGAAGAAAAATCCTTGTTAGCAATCACAGAATTGACGGCTTCTGTATTGTGCTGCGCATCAAAGTAGACATAGCTATCTCTGTTTTTACAAACCTTTCCCCCATCAACCAATTTTACTTAAATAAAAATAAAATAACCTCACTGTACACACAAACAACTAGCTTAGCATAGAACATCAAGTTAAGCAAGCAGGTAAAGGTAACCCTAAGTCCTTTTTAAACCCGAACAACTAGAAAAAATACAGGGAGCAACTTGAAACGCTCTATGATTGAAGAAATGGATATTTTTTCACCCATCAACCAATTTTACTTCGGCTTAGCAACAAAAAAAAATAATAAGGAAAAACAATTTTACTTCAATAAATCAACATATACAAACTGTTATAATTTAGGGTATAATTAGCAGTGCCCAACTAATTTATCAAACGTCAAGCAAAAAAAAACAAAAAACTAATTCATCAAACGTCAAGCAAAAAAAAAACTAATTTATCAAACGAATTCTCAAATTATGAGCTTTACAATTTTTGGTTGTGAATTCTCAAAACTAACTTGATGAAAAACTAATTTGATGAAAAACTATCCTGATATAAAACTAATTTATCAAACGAATTCTCAAAAACTAACCTGATGAGAAATCAGAAATTTTTGGTTGTGAATTATTCTTCTTCGAATGGTGATTTGGAGAACGAAGAAGTTTAC
>CM076152.1:19475000-19495000 GCA_038025085.1 Tetragonia tetragonoides
AATGATACCCACAACGATACATACATCGTAACCGTAAGCCATCGTCCACCTCGACAGCGCCCGAGTGCACGCGGCATGATACAACTCGACGCCTAGTAGGCGCTTTATGCAGCGTCACGTCGCGTCTGTCTCCGGCGCCACCTCCGTCACCGGATAGGGGGCCGGTGACTGAGCCGAGGTGTCGTGGGTGTCCGGCTATGATGGCGCACGACATGACACTACTCGGCGCCTGGTAGGCGCTTCATGTCGCGTCGCTTGCCTTCCTTCGCCCACAAGAACTCTCTAGCAACTACCCCTAAAAGAGTCTTATATGGTTTAGTGGTTCTGACAGGAGTACACATGAACAGTGCATAACTTTCATACTAGGGTTTTTAAGAGTTTGGATAATTATTTTGCAAAATTTTCACCTCAAACTTTTCAAGTATATCATTAAGTTATGGAAAAATATTTTTTTTTTTTATGTTTCACACAAGTGTAGACGCCAAAATTGCATCTTCAGATTTCTCCGCAAAAGCCCGATGATGAATGAGTAATTTTTAAGCTTGAACTGCTATTTTGCTTTAATAGTTAAAAATAAGGTCTCAGGTTTTCCTCCAAACGCTCCTTTATTTCATTCCATCCAAAAGGCCCATTCAAGAGCTTTCCAACGACACATCTCATGCCTCATTCCGACCTCCGGTCACCAAGTTACGATATAGGGGTAAAATCGTCTTTCACCACTCAAGGGTAAAATAGTCTTTTCCTATTTTTGGGATCATTAAAAATTCCCCGGAAGATAAAGACAGGCTGGATGACATTATTATGATGTCATCCAGCTGGCTGCTGACAGCCGTCAGCGGCCCTGGAAGATGTCCCGGCTCCTTTTTCAAACCCGTCTCGTTTTTACCTCAATTTTTACTCATTCAACCCTACTTCCCACGCCTATATAAACAACCCTCCACCCTCATTTCAAAACACACAACCTACAGTTGGCAACCTCTATTTTCAGTAGTATTGACTCTGAGCTTCTTCCTCTTTCTTCCAAACTTGAGATCTGTTTTTACTATTCTTGTCAAATATAGCCTACAGTTCAGGTACAAATTTCTGAGGGCTCAAATTAAATTAATTACTTATCTGTTTATTTTTCCAGTAGTCATAATGTAGATATCATGCTAGAATAACGTCTTTTTGCTTCCTAAATACTGTCTGTATAGTCGTTGTGCTGCTCAACTTGTCAATCGAATGCATGTCTAAATAAGGGTTAAAATAAATGTTGTGATGCTTGTGATGAACCAATTAATAGTCTGAGTCTAGGTTGTTAATCCGGTTTTGCATGGGAATTATGTCTTTAAATTATTAATCAAACTTGAGTTAGTAGAGGCCGTCATAATACGGGCGAGTTGGGTGCCTAACACCTTTCCACCTCGTACCTTCGCCCCGAACTTATTATTCTTGGGTACTTATATGTTTTATATAAGCGGGAGTCTTTCTAAAAACATGATTAGTTTACTTTTCGCGCTATTGGGTTGTCCCTTCGGTTTGTCCCTTCGATAAAACACCGATAGCAGATTTGTGACCTCTTCATGGGTTTTATTCAATTCAAGTCTTTTCAAATGCTTTTCTAACTCGATGGTCCCTTGAACTTATCTAAGCCCCCAACTGACAAATATTCTATAAGGACGCACTCTGGAGAAAAACAAAAGGATTGGTAATGAAAAATCCTGGGTCCTTACGGTGGCGATTCACTGGGGACTTATTTAAGAGGGTGAGACTCGAAAGTCAAGTTTGCTTAATTGTTTAAATAACATGTTCCATATTATTTTGCATCATTTGCATCATTTGCATGTGCCTTGGCACAGCCTTTTGACCCTTATCGACCCTCGAGGAAGTTTGTGTCGCAACTCGTAGACAACGCGTATATCTAAAGGAATATACAGTTGTCCTATCGTGCAAATCGATGCTTCCTCACCCATGACTCATCAATCCTTTGTTGATGAAAATAATTACAATCGATGTGTCGACCATCCGCCGAACGGAAGTTGTAATTTGTCATGGTGACCTCATAGGAGCCAAAAGCCTTTAACCCACATTCATGCATCCGCTTGCTTGTTGCGCATGTGTCGTTGTAATGCCCGTCTGATCATATGTTTGCCTGTAAATTACGTTGTTATAATGTTTGCTTGAATGCATGAATTACATGATTATGTGCCAACATGTACCTACGTGCTAGGAGTCTTTTCTTTTATTTTAGTTAGTTCCTAGTGCCCAAAGATGGTGTGAGAATTTAAAATTCAATGAACACTCATCATTTTCCCAATGATCTATTCTGAAAGTCATGAACAATTTCTAGAGTGTCAGTCTTTAATTTTCCCTCCCCTTTCTCTTATTTTGTATTTTTCTTTTTCTTTTGATGTAATTCATATTCGGTTCAAAAAAAAATCAAAAAAAAAAAAAAAAAAACGGCGAAGCAAAAAAAAAAATGCCGAAAAAAATAAAAAAAAAATATTTAAAAAACGAGGGACCGAAATTTCTTTATTTTATTTTATTTTATTTATCCCATTTTTTATTTTTTTTGAGTCTAGGAAAATAAAATTAGGATAATTATGTTTTTCTGTTTTTCTTATTTCCGTTCATTGACTTTATTTCCTTTGAATATTAGCGAAATATTTGGGCATTTAGGCTTAAGGACTTTCTTTTAGGATAATGTGTTTTCTATGTGTGGGTCAATTTTTATTTATAAGATGAGAGTCTTGTGGTTTCTTTTGGTTCTAAATGGTCATTTACTCGGTCAGATCATGTCAAGGTCCATCAAGCGCACCTCAGCTGAAGATACACAAGAAGAGTTTTCTCTCACACCAGGGTCGGAAATGGGTCAGAGTGCTAAGAAGGTCAAAACTCCTTTTGTGACGACTGCATATCCGGCCCGCAAAACATCAAGAGAATCGATACTGGATACTCAAGATGAATCCCTTGATTTGGGTGAACGACTAGACCGATCATTCCGAGAGGCCAAAATTCAGGTGGGCCTTGATCCTGATGAAACCCCTCGCCTTGTTGAGTACAGAAGTGCAGGCAAGCAAACCCAAGCCATTGTTGAAACACAAGATGATATTGAGCACTTAACTCAATACATAGTTGTCTATCACTCGGAGATCAAAAGGTTACAGAAGACGGTTGCTGGGCTAGAACGAAGAATTAAGGCCCTAGAACATGACAAAGATCCTCCCACTCAACGCCAACCCCGCTGGTCTCAAGAACGCATCTTTCAACAAATGAGAGCATATGGCTATATAAACCCCGTAGGGCCAACTTATGAGCTCATCCCAGTAAATGGAAATCCAGGTGTTTATTGCGAGTACTGTCGAGCCTGCGGACATCACACCAATGACTGCAGAAGTTTGAGAAACAAAATTCAAACCTTCATCGATGAGGGAACAATGTGGCCCGCGCATCACTGGTTGTCAATGGAGAGACCAAGCGTCCCCATCCACGAGTTTACACCTCTGGCACTGCCGATTTATGACGTTATGACTGCTTTGCTTTGCCGCGGGGATTTACAGTTCTTGGAAGGGATGTGGGCAGAAGAGGAAGATCATTACCTCTATTGCCAATACCACAAATGCTTTGGCCATCTCACGGAGCAATGTTATCGTGAAGTACGACATCCAGCCTATTATCAACTCCGGGATGGTCTCTCCCCTGAAGTCCCAGGTATTCGAGATCAAAATACGAAGGTACAAACCGCAACTCGAAGTTAATGTGCTTGAAACGGATCAAGCACCTTTCATACCACACTCGAACCCTCATGTTAATTGTTTCCTCAAAAATCAAGGGTACGTACCCGGTATAGGTCTGGGAAGAAATGGACAAGGGCCCACTACTTTCAAGTCTGAACCCAAAAGTAACTATTTCGGGCTCGAATACGAGCCTACTGACAAAGAAATCCGAAATCAAGGTCTGAGGCAAGGGAAACGGTTCAAGGGGAAACATGTCATCTCACCTTTTAGCCACACTCTAAATTGTCAGTTCATCACAGAATAAGACTACTTCCCGTACTACGGCTTTCCAGAACCATAATATGATGAGGAAACCGGGGTCACATATCCCGGTTTTGAAATATTTCAATATTGCAATCAGTTGGGGGAAGAGCCACAACTCTCCTTAAAGCCCGCAAGTCAAGATTGGACCAAAGCACCAGGTAACCAGCTATTGGGCCTTTTGTTTGGTCGAAAAAGCAGAATGATCGAAGCCCCTGAGATAGATGAAGAAGTAATGGCTCTCAATGACCGCAATTTCAACCCTGCAGACCTAATATATACTACTGAAGACATTACAAGGGGGTGGCGCAAAGAAGTAAGCTGGACCGGCCCGAATGGACGAAAGGTCACAATATCCACTAGAGAAGGACCAATGATGGAGGAGTCTGATTTTGAGTCTCAGTCAGAGTCAGTGTCTAGCATAGGTCCTAGGTATGAGTCAGGGTCGGGAAATGTCCCCTCTACTTTTTCTAAGTCTAGTTTCAATATGAAGGGAGGTTTAGATCCCTTTCCTGCTGTTTTTGATTCCAATGTCAATAAATTGAAAAATCTTTCCGCTTATTTGTTGCCTTGTTTAGCTGTTGATAAACCCAGTGATGAAAATGAGTTGCCTAAAGAGCTGCTAAAAGCAGTAAATAATCATGAACAACAGACTTCTACTCTGGAGGAAACGGAATTAATTAATTTAAGAAATGAAAGCGAACCTCGTGAAGTATGAATTAGATTATCCTTAACTGCACAAGAACGCGAGCAATTTGTTGAACTCTTACAGCAATACACGAATGTCTTTTCTTGGTCTTATAAAGACATGCCAGGAATTGAAAGAAGCATAGCCGAGCACAAAATCTCTTTATACCCAGATGCTAAACCAGTTAAGCAGAAATTGCGACGTCTCCGACCAGAGTGGGCTTTGAAAATAAAGGAGGAAATACAGAAACAACTTGCTGCCGGGTTTATTGTGGTATCCGATTACCCCGAATGGATCGCCAATGTTGTTGCAGTACCAAAGAAAGACGGTCGGGTCCGAATGTGTGTCAATTTCAGAGATCTAAACAAAGCCAGCCCGAAAGATGATTTCCCTTTGCCTCACATTGATCTCCTGGTAGATAATACCGCTGAATACGCCCTACTGTCATTTATGGACGGCTACGCGGGGTACAATCAGGTTCAGATGGCCAAAGAAGACATGAGCAAAACAACATTCATAACTCAATGGGGAACTTATTGCTACAAAGTCATGCCATTTGGGTTAATAAATGCAGGCGCGACCTACCAAAGGACTGCTACCACCTTATTACACGACATGATGCACAAAGAAGCTGAGGTCTATGTGGATGATATGATTGTGAAATCAAGGCATCGAGACGGTCATGTTCAAGCACTCCATAAGTTCTTTGAAAGACTCCGTAAGTACAATTTCCGACTAAACCCTCAAAAGTGTGCATTTGGGGTCACATCAGGAAAGTTATTAGGTTATTTAGTTAGCCAAAGAGGAATTGAAATTGATCCATCAAAGATCAAAGCAATAGTTGAGATGCCACCGCCGAAGAACGAGACAGAAATTAGGGGGTTCCTTGGTCGACTCCAATACATTAGTCGGTTCATATCAAAATTCACTATAACATGTGAGCCCATATTCAAGAAGCTGAAGAAAGGAATCCGAGGTTGAATGGGACGACCAATGTCAAGAAGCGTTCGATAAGATTAAGGATTATCTAGCCAAACCACCAATTCTTGCTCCTCTCAAGCAAGGGCTACCTCTGATCCTTTATCTGACAGTGGCCGACACTGCCATGGGGGCTATGCTAGCCCAAAACGAAGAATATCAAGAACGAGCTATATACTACTTGAGCAAGAAGTTCATCGACTATGAAACCCGATACTCCAGCCTTGAGAAGATCTGTCTAGCTCTAATTTGGGCCACCTGGACACTCAGGCACTACATGCTCAACCATCCCGTGCTAGTAAGGTCAAGGATGAACCCCCTCAAATACATCTTCAAAAAACCAGTCTTAAGCGGAAGGATCACAAGGTGGACTGTGTTGTTATCTGAATTTGATCTTAGGTTTGATTCCACAAAGACCATCAAAGGACATGCAATTCGGAATATTTGACTGAGCACCCCACTCACACAGCTAAGGAGGTCGAACAATATGATTTTCTCGATGAAGACATGGCCCTGGTTGAGGAAAATTACTGGAAAATGTATTTCGATCGAGCATCCAACCAAAAGGGCTACGGCGCAGGAGTGCTTCTAGTATCTCCAGACGAAGCTCATACGCCCAATTCAGTAAAGTTAGACTTTCCCGTCACCAATAACGCAGTCGAATATGAAGCATGTATCATCGGTCTCCAAGCAGCAGTAGGCCTAGGTATCAGAATACTCAAGGTCTATGGGGATTCCTTACTAATCATCAACCAGGTCTCAAGGAAGTGGAAAGTTCACAGTGAAAGCCTAGCACTTTATCAGGAATTTTTGGATAAAGTATTGGACAACTTTGAGGAGGTAGCCTTCACATACCTCCCACGAGAAGACAATCAATTTGCGGACGCTCTATCCAAGCTAGCATCTTTGATTATCATACTCGATCCAATTAGCATCATGCCTGTTTGTATACAAAGAATAGCCAGCCTTTTGCAACAACCTCGACACAGAAATGATCTTGGCTCCGATCGAAGAAGACCCTTGGTACCAGGACGTCTACAACTACATCACCAAAAGAGCGTACCCTCAAGATGCCCCACTAAGAGCTCAACGGGCGATCCCTCTCTTAGCGGCGCAATACATAGAATACAAGGGAGTTCGGTACAAAAAATCCCACAACGGGGTAAACCTCAGATGCGTGAACGCCGAAAAAGCTGCAAAGATCATGGACGAAGTACACAATGGGGTGTGTGGGCCACACATGAATGGTCGAATGCTCTCCAAAAAGGTCCTACGACTGGGATACTACTAGACTACTATGGAAAAGGATTGTTACGACTATGTCAAGAAATGTAAGAAGTGTCAAGTATATGCCAACCTGCAGCATATGCCACCCTCGATGCTTCACAACTTCACTTCTCTTTGGCCATTTTCTGCATGGGGAATAGACATCATTGGAAAGATCACCCCAAAGGGCTCGGGAGGACATGAATACATCCTAGTAGCCATAGACTATTTTACCAAGTTGGTTGTATCCCAGTCCTATGCCATCCTTACCTCCAAACAAGTGTCCAAATTCATAAGGAACAACATCATTTGCCGATACGGTGTTCCACATGAAATCGTATGTGACCACGGATCCCATTTCAAAGCCGAAACCGCAACTCTCCTTGGCCCATCAAGCTCCCATTTTCCCTTTGGGGGTATAGGACATCCATAAGATCCTCTACGGGAGCAACACCTTACTCCCTAGTCTATGGAATGGAAGCAGTTCTGCCCATAAAAGTCCACCTACCATCCATGCGCATAGCCTTAGAAGGAGATATCCCCAAAACCCAATGGTTACAAACTCGCTATGAAGAGCTTATGTTCACAAATGAGAGACAGCTACGGGCCCTAGACCATTCCCACATGTATCAACAACGCATGGCGAGGGCATTCAACAAAAGAGTTCGACCTTGAAACATAAAGGAAGGGGACTTGATTTGGCAAGAACTACGAGCCCCAGTAACCGACCCTAGAGCCAAGTTTCCGACCAAATTGGTCCGGACCATTCATCATCAAAGACATCTTGTCAGGAGGCGCCGTCAGACTCATGGATATTGATGGCATCGAGTTCAGCCATCTTACCAACATGGATCAATTGAAGAAGTGTTACGTCTAAAAAAAAAACTTAAAAAAATAAATAAAAAATAACATAAAAAAAAAAGACGAATACTAAATGAACGAACTATGCTGACCTTATTCCACACTGGATACGTAGGTAACCCTTTCAAAGGGGCCCGGCCAAAATCAATCAGCAAATTCCATTCAACTCATTCAAAAAATATAATCTTTATTCAAACTGAACGAATAAGCTTACATTGCGAGAATTAAAACTTCCTAAGAAAATAATGCAACTATGAGGGTTTAAGCTAAACAAATTCCTATAATTATCTTCTTTTGAAAACTAGACTTGCTTTCTTAGAAAACTACTTTAATCCTTCTTCCCTTTAGAAGGCATCATTGAAGAGTTCTTCTTTGAAGGACCTTGGCTTGAGGACGACCTGTGATCGCTTCCTTGAGCTTGGGGCTTGCCTCATGGCGAAAGACTCGTCTCGCTTCCCCATCACTGCATGATAGCCAGTTCAGATAGGTTTCAGAAACCTGGGTTGTGGCGATCATCCGAGGTACAGCCCAGCGATGCCTGCTAGGCCAATACTTTCCCCATTCATCAGCAAATTCAGTGGTTAAAGCAACCACATTGGGTCTAGTAGTCTCTTCACGAGGAATCACCTGCCTCAAGCCATATTGCCTCATGACCCTACAAGGAAAGAAGAAAGTAGTCCTCTACAAACCTAGTATAGTAGTATGGAGGATCAGGTCATCACAAGCCACTAAAGAAGTCAAACTCCACCAGGACACATGCCAACGAATAATAGGTCCCGCCTGGAAAAAGGCATCCCATTCAGCCAAGGACTTTTCAGAATATAGCCTTTTCCTCAACAGAAAACTAGCGGCTGTATAAGTCTTCTTCGACCAAGTCCGAGGAACACGGATAATCAGATTATCCAGCGACTCTATCAACCTCAAATGCTCGCATAACCAGATTTGAAGCAACAGGGGGCTGCCCGAGAAAGCTTGGTTAGGAGATGTTTTCAACCTGTCAAGCCCAATAATGGTTTCTCCTATCACCAGATGTAAAGGAGAATGTCCTTCAACCATTTGATTAACCACACGCACCACACGCAGCAACGAGGCTCTACCCATATATGAAGATTCTGCATTAACAAACAAAAGATGGTTTAACAAGCACAGTACAAAAGCCTGTCGACGACAACGTTTGAATATCGCACTTCTTTCAGAAGAGATAGCGAATTTTTCGCAAAGTTGAACCAAGTCCACATCAGCACCAAGCACCATGATTTTTGCTTCTGCAGATGACAAGCCAGAGGATTTTCGAGCTATGCTGGAAAGGGGTGCTCGTATCGGGAGTCTGCCCGTCATTCTTCCTTTGACCCTGGCCAGCTAGCGGCGTCGATCTTTGGCGATGAGCCTCGGAGGTCAGAGGATCACTTTGAGGTGCTCCATTCAAATGCTGATGCGGGTGAAGACTTTTATGATAATGTATTTGTATAAGATACATTATTGAACATTTGTGTTGAACAAAATATTCGGTCTTTGCTCTATAATATATTGCTATTTTATTGGTCCCTGCATACAATTGGGCTAATGCAAATGCACAAGTAGTCAAACAAAAGTGGAAGTAATAGCCATGTAGCAAAACATGGTACAACCAAAAGTTAAAATTGGGTGTACCCTATCCCCCCAAAAAAAAGGAAAAAAAGAAAGGGGTGCAAAAATGAAATAAAATTAATAAGTGTAAAAGGGATGAAAAAACTAAAAGATGATAATCAAGAAAAAAAAAAGAAATAAAGAAATTGTGGAGTTCCCATAAATAATTAAGGAAATAATAGGAAATAGTAATAATAGAAAAAATAGGAAACTGAGCCAAATCGGAGTCCAAAACGGTTAAGCAAAGTGTCAAAAACCGAGTAGAAGAGTGTTGACTCGAAAAGGAGGCTCGGCGGCCATAGGGGGGCGTTCAGCGGCTGACGCGAAGGAGCGGGGGTCAAAACAGGGGCCGCTAGACTCAGCGGCTGAGCCACGGAGGCTGTGTGGCTGGCCGCTGGGCCTGGGTTGCCATAACGAGGCCGCCGGGCCTTTGGCGGCTGCCCTATGGGCCGTTGAAGCTTGTTTTCCGACGGGTTGCCTTATTTTCGTCTTTTTTGGTGCGAGCCCTATATAAGCCTTGGATTAGTCCGGTTTTGGGACATCATCTTCATAATTCCATAGCAATAGAGAGCTTTTTAGAGAGAGAAACCTCCAATTAAATTAGAACTCAGCCATGACAAGTTTTGAAGTTAAGTTCGATAAGTGGTTGCAATCTATGACCCCTGAAGAGAGGATGAGGCTCGTGCCCTTTCATTTGAATGCTTTCTTCCATCTGAAGCAAGTTCAAGTTGTCTGTAACCTTCTTAAGGCTGCGGTTGATTTTTGGGATGACAAGCTTCATGTTTTTAGGTTCGGGTATAACGAACTGTGCCCTCTTCCTGAAGAATTTGCTGCCATAATTGGGTTCCCTCATGATTAAGCTCCCGTAACTCCCTGGCTCGGGGCCAACCTTGAAGGTTATTATAAAAGGTATCTTGGTTTATCTGCAACACAGGCCTCTTCTGTGGCTAGGACCGGTGAGCTAGACCTTAATGGTGTAATTGATATCTTTTTCCCCAAGGTAAGGGATGATCATAACGAGACATATTATAGGCGTGCTTTTATCTTATGTCTCTTACATAGGTACCTCTTTGTTGGTGGAGGTAATAACGGCAAAACTTGTATGCTTAGAATTGTTGAACAAATTCAAAACGATTTTACCCCTATCTCTCTTGTTCTTGGTGAAACCCTAATGTGCTTGGATCGCAAGAAGCAAGAACCAACTCATGGTGGATGGACGGGAAGCCCTTTTCTCCTTCAAGTGAGTGCTTGAATAATTGTTTTGGGTATAAAGTTTGAATCCTTAATGGATGTCTAACATTAATTTTTGTTTTGTTTGTTTGTGTTGTAGATATGGCTTTCGGAGCATATGTGCTTCATTGAGAGATCAGCGAATGCACTCAAGTACCAACCAAAGCAGTTTCCTGCTCGCCGAAGGCTTTATTATGAATCCACCATTGATGAATGGCGTGGATACCTTAAAGCTTGCCCTTTGCTAAGATGGACTGTCAAGTGGTGGGGCTTAAAATCCGCAATCGGAAGTAGCAAGGAGACAGGATATTATCAAGTCCTTGGTCTTCAAAATTTGACTTATATATTTCCTAGCTGTATTATGCGTCAATATGGGAAACGCCAGATCATCCCACAGAAGGATAGCGTTGCAGCTGCAAGCCGGGTTTTGACTATTAGTATGGTAAGATCATGGGAGTGTGCATGAGATCGTCGCCCGAAGTGGACTATTCTGCATATCAAGGCCCCGACGGTGATATCTTCAGCTTATGAAGCTTGGATGGATTGTAAGCCTGCGGAAGGTCGTCGTGCATGCAGTAAATCCGAGCATGATGATCTTAAGACCCAGTCGGTCAAGGCCAGCTTGAGGCTTTCTAACCCTAATGATCCTAAAGGGAAGGGTAAACAAAAGGGAGTCAAGCATGTGAGAAGTGTTCTTAACCCAAAGGCCAAGAAAGCTTTAGCCGAGATTACTACTAAGCCAGAGGAGAAGTCCCAAATTCGGGCCAACGATCATGAGGCCTCTACAAGTGCTCCTCTAATGGAGGTTGAAAAAGAAGAAGAGCCCGTGGTTCGAGAGAGGTGGGCTCCCAAGGAACGCGAAGTGGAAGGCCCAAAGGTTGATGAACCTATGGAAGATGTTGTCCCTACTACCGAAGCTAATGAGTAGTCTAATAGGAAATACTCTTTTGGAGCATGTCTATCTTAGGACTGCCTCTCTTTTTATTTATTTAATTTCAATAAGGGTGATGTGCCCTTTTTTTTATTCAGTTAGCTTGTTTTTTATTATTTAAGAATTGTCAAGTCTTGTAATGGACCTTATTATTATTTATGGAGACATGCTTATTTTAATATTGCAACCTTGTGTTTATTATGTGCACAAATTTTAACAACTTTTGAATGCGAATTTGATGAAGGGGCCGGGCCCAATTGTAATTGGGTTGTCCTACGTATCCTTTTAGGGGAATCAGGCCACACGTAGCTCTTATCCGTTTTTTTTTTTAACATCTAATCCCGGTTTTTTTTTTTTTTTTTTTTTTTACGGGATTAGTTAGCCTCGTGTGGGCCTCTCGAAAGTGTTACATTGGGTGTATTGCCTAAGCATAGAACCTTTTTAATTGATCCATGTTTATCCATTGACTAAATTCAATCCCGTCTAAATCTGCCAATCTTGCAGCGCCACCTGTTAAGATCTTTGTGATGATTAACGGGCCCGACCAGTTGGGTCGAAATTTTCCTCTTGGTTCCGTGACATTTGCCCTTACTTCTTTAAGTACTAAGTCTGCAACCTTAAGGTCCCTCATTTTGAGCCTTAAGTTAAAGTGTCTTGTTAGTCTATTCTGATAGACTCTCACATTGTGCAAAGCTTGCAACCTTTTCTCATCCAGCAGGACTAATTGATCGTAGCGGGCTTGGACCCAATCTACTTCTGGGATTTGACTTTCTAACACGATTCTTAGAGATGGGATCTCTAGTTCGATGGTAATACGGCTTCCATTCCGTAAACCAGGGCGTACGGTGTTGCTCCCGTTGATGCGCGAACTGATATCCTATAACCCCAAAATGCGAATGGTAGCTTGTCTGGCCAGTCATGATAATTTCCGGACATTCTTTCAATGATTTTCTTGATTTCTGATACTATGAGGGCCCAAAGTGGTGCCTGGGAAATGACCTTGCTTTCTGAGTAAAGCGTTCACATTGAGTGTGGGCTCTATTGTTTCTATGAAGGCTATCTTCTCAAAACCCCATAGCTCCTCGTCTTGCTCATTATATTCTATGTTTAGGACAGGAGATTTCTCAATCTGGGCTATCATAGTATCAGCGCAGACCTCCAAGGTGGATCCTGACAAGGAGTTTCACCTTTTGATGCAGAGTTGAGGCTACAACATTTAACCCGTGTAGCCAGGGCCTTCCCAAGAGTAGGTTGAAAGTGGCTGGAATGTCGATCACATGGAATTGGACCATTTTCTCAATGGGCCCAATATTGATATTCATGGAGAAGGTACCCAATACGTTTCTTTTGGAATTATCATAGGCCCTTAACCCTTGTGCGGAATGTGCGAGGTTGTTGCAGTCTATTTTGAGGTGTTCAGCAGTCCTCAAGGGGCATACATTTACTGTCGAGCCATTATTGACCAAAGTCATAGGGACTTGTCTCTGTTGACAGATTACAGTAAGGTAAAGGGCCTTGTTGTGGTGAATACCCTCGGGTGGAAGGTCTTTATCAGAGAATGTGATGGGCGTGGATGACTTTCCTTGGATTAGGAGGTTGACTACCTCTTCAGGAGTGGCCTTTGGTGAAATGGTGGTTGCGTTCAAGGCCTCCAGCACGGCCCTTCTATGAGTGATAGAAGTGGTTAACAGTTGCCATATGGATATGTCGGCTTTTGTTCTTTGCAGTTGCTTGAGGATATTGGTCCCATCATTTTCTTTCGCCATTTCCCTTTGCGCCGAATCCCTATTGGGGATGGCTACATGCTCTACGGGTTGGATTTGAGATGGATCCATATAGATGTTTTCGGGCCTGAATTGGCGTCCCGATCTCGTGAGATAATTGAAAGCTTTGTCATCTTCTTCCTTCTCATCGTCGGAGATATCATACCAGGCTTTGCCATTGGTTATGTCATGGACTTGAGGAGTCAACACGTCTTTTGGATCTGTATATGCCCCATTATCTTCCTCATCACTATCCCAAAGGCCGCAGACGTCGAGCGTGGATCTTGGGCTTGGGTATGGTGGTATAGCCTGTCCAATAGGTGTGATCAAATAGGAGGGATCGAACCCTTCTTCTATGTCAATAGCAAAAGCGTTCCCAAGGGGATTGTTGTTGTTACTGGGCGGTGGAGCATCTTTAGGCAATGGTATGGTGCCATTGTCAAACAGATTTTGGATTTTATCCTTAAGGGTGTAACACTTTTCAGTATCGTGCCCACGCCCCCTATGGTATTTGCAGAATGCGGACTCATTCCAATATGGTGACCTTTTCTCTACAGGTGGATCGGGGGTAGGCCCAATCGGGTGTAGATAGTCTCCTTTGATCAACTTATCTAGAGCCTTGGCATAAGTCATCCCGAGGGCAGTATACCTTCTTGGACGCCTATCAGCTATGTCATGCACTTCATTTCCTCTACTAGTGGAGGTCTGGTTGGTACTGGTGTATTTCTTGTCTTTATATCCACTTGTGTTGTTATTGTAAGTGACTTTGTTCTTCCCCCTTTGGAGTTGGTCATCTTCAATGGCCATGCCCACTTCAGTTAATTGAGCTTAGGTGGTTATGGGTTGAAACTTCATGTGTTCACAGTATTCAGATGCCAAGTTCTGGACTAGCATGCAGATTTGATCCCTTTCAGATGGGCGATCAATCATCTCGGCGACCTTAGTCCTCCATCTTCTCACGAAGCTAGTGAATCCTTCTTTGTCTCCTTGCTTGGTAATGTCCAGCTCTCTTAATGCCATGGGCGGCAAGACATTGTCAGCATATCTCTGAAGGAACAGTGTGGATAGATCTTCCCATTTTTCCAGCTTTTGGGTGGGCAACTTAAAGAACCAGGCCCTGACAGCAGGATCCAAGGTTTGGGGAAAGAGGTGAACATACAGCTGTTGTTCAATGCCTCTGAGGCCCAATGCAGTAGTAAAGGCCCTAATGTGATCTTGTGGATCATCGGTTCCTTTGAATGTGGGAACTTCAGGCATGGAGATCTTAGTGGGCAATTTTCCCTTAATGTGGGGAGCATAGCCCTCAGAATTAATGATCATGTCGTTGAAGGCCCGACTCTTACCTAAGACGGATTCAAGCCTGTTTAGCTTCGCTTGAAGCTCTTGCACCTCTTTAGTGGAGGGTTCGGCCTTTTCCCCATCGGGCTTGGACTCGTCTGCATCTTTATTAGGGGGATCCAACTTGGCGACACGGGCTTCCATATCAGTGAATCTAGCATTCATGGCGACCATTTGGGCTAAAAGGTCATCCAGCTTTTGGTCAGCGGTTCTCTCGGCGTCTCCAGACATGGACTTAGGTGAATTGGATGGCGAGGTTTGAGGTGACAGTGGCGGTGTGCGAAGGTACTCGAGCCAAACAGGGCCCACGAACTATGCTTGTGGTGAAGGTTCGAACGACAATTTGCGGACTAACCTCTTGCTGGACTCGTCTCTCTCCCTCTCCCTAGGACCAGGATCTCTACTTCTACCAATTCTGGACATAAAAAGGCCCGTTTAAGAAAATAGAAAATAAAATGGAATCTCCACACAATAATAAAACTTTTATTTTAAAACAAATGTGGGAAGAGAATCTAGTACTATTCCTCAACATGGTGATCTTTTGGGTAAGACGCGATTTTATGTAAATAGCATATTCTAATCAATGATCTTTCGACTCTATTAGAATTATAAATACTCTTAACTTGCATATGAGGATGAAACTCCCTAATTTTAGAAAAAGAGAAATACTGTTGACTTGCATATGGAATTATATTGGACTCTTTTTTTTATTTGGTGAAAGATCATTGACGGGAATATGTTATTTGCATGCAATCTAATTCTGATGGAAAGGAACGTCTTCCTAACATGGTCACTAGCATCGTCGGAGTCATAAATGGATTCTACTTCCTAAAAAGATAAGATCCTAGACTTCCCTAACCAGGACTCAAAAAGAAGAAGAATCCTAAGGGGGGATCTATTCCTAATATTCTGTGGAAGTTAATCACATAGCAAGGAAACAATTAATAATATAGCAAATAAAGCAATTAGCACTTTGAGATGGACTATGAGACATAATGCAGTGGTTTGACACAAACTGTGGTTGGATAAGGTAACTCACAACCGGATGCGTTTTGTCATCTATGGGGTGCATAGTAAGACTAGACGTACCGTTTTACACATCTCGAATGGAAATATGTAAATGTCATGGGATGGAACACGACTATGTGCAAAGGTAATTCGGACCGAGTGGGTCACTGGCCTAAGTCATAGACAATGTTCCATAGGGTAGATCCTATAATGGTGTGGTGATGTCTTTCAACATATTGCAAAGATAATGCATGCAATATGAATGATATGGATGCAAAAAGGCAAAGAAAATAAACACGTACGGTAATTGAACCAAATAGCTAAAAATAAATCATTGACATGGAAAAGTGTTCGAATTACATCCTCTTATTAAGTCCCCAGTGAAGTCGTCACTATAAGAACCCTCGCCTTTCCGACGCTAATTGAAATATTTAGTTGGAATTAATGGTACTTAAATACATGTCGCATGCGATTCAAATTAATTATAAAGAACAATAAATTGCAAATAAGAAGCCGCCATCAATTTTGAAGGAAACAATTGGAAACCATCAAAAGTGCACCCCGATTCCTATTGGGAATTGACTCATGCCCATGGGGACTAAGTATTGAGTTCGGGGATGTAGGTACGAAATAAACAAAACGAATCTCATCTAAATCGCCCGTATTAACGGCCTCTACTAAGCTTATCCATGTCAAATATTTATTCATGCTAGATGGTTCCATACAAATCCGGTCGTCCAATAGTCCTAAATTAACTAGGCGGGTTAAGAGCAACCAAATTATCTACGTTATCACTTTGCACGATTTAGATCCAATTTACATGCATACTATTAACAAGCCTAAACATGATATAAAGCATTAAATTAACGCTCCGACCTACCAACTTTGCTAAACGCGCCAAATATTGCATATGCACATCGATAAAACCGTTAGTATCTTCAAAAGAATAATAAATAATGCAAAGGTGCAAACCTTATGCTAAAATAAACCTAGGAGGCTACTATATGCATGCAAAAACTATAAAAAAGATGAAAACTTGCATAAACTAATAAAAAGACACAAACTTTATGTTAACTAATCATGCATAATTATATACAAAATCAAAGGCATGCAAATTTATTCAACCATAATCAAAAGCTAAATAAAACATGATTAATGAACGATAAAACAAGAGATTTAATAAAGAATTAGGCCCTCACGATGGTTAACCTGGACGTTCTATTCGAACGGGACTAGTAGAACTGGTATTGCTCTTCGATCTTGGGTGCTAGGCTAGGTGTATTGCTTGCTTGGATCTTCAGATTTCTGAATTTGGGAAAATATGTGCTCTCAATGCTCTCAAAATTATGAGTTGACTGACCTCTCGCAGAAGAGGGTGAAAGGGAATATTTATAGAGTTGGGGGACGGATTTAGGGACTAGGCCGAAAGCCCGGCGCCAAAACTTGGCCCAGTCAAAAAATAGGTTCAGCGGCCACACGGAGGGCAGCTAAGGCCCGCGGTGGCCGCTGGGGGCAGCGGCTGGCCAGACAGCCCCCGCTGTCACGCGCTGGCCGCTGAGCAGCCTGCGAAGGCCGCCGAGCCTGACGGCGCGCGCATGACTAGGGTTTTTGACTTTTTGTGCTCTATAAATTACGAAATTGCCCTTGGGCTGGCCCAAACGGCCGGGATTGAGCGGTTTTGACCCAAATCTTTGAGACGCGATATCTCTTGATCAGGGAACCTGATTGAAGCAAAGTCAAAGGCGTTGGAATCCTTATAACAAGGGCTATCCAAAGACTAAGGTTTCAAGGAATTTGGTCTATATTTCAGAGCAATGACCTTTTCTACTTACGTCCATGTTAATCCATTACCATCGGTGTCAGGGGATGAGAACCGATTAGGGTGTCTACACAGAGAAGCTCAAATACCTAGATTAACAAAAATATTCAATAACACTAAATTGTAAACAATCGAAAACAGCATGTAAAGAAACACAGTTTGCAAGAATTGGGATAGGTTGAACTTACAAGTCCACTGGTTCTGCGAGAGCTGCAGAAACAAAGGTACAAAAATCAGTGAGCTAAAACATTATCCTCATCAGATTGCACCGAAATGATTAAGCTAATGCCAGATAATTACTTCCAGCGTTTGCAGCAGATTGGAATGCACTTTTGACAGCCCAAAATCAAATCCATCAAACTGTAAGCTACTTTTAATCCAACCACAGATGCACAACAAAACATCACCAAGCTAAGATACACTAATGAGAGTTGAAAATGACATTCTGATGTCAATTTTTAGTTCTGACTTTTATAATTTTCATAAGCCACCACCCAATTAGAAAACCACCCATAGTCCTAGGAGACTTAACATACAGATAATCTTAATTTCACAAAGATTCGATGTTCAATAAATAAATGAATAAAACTCAAACCAACCAAGAAATTTTCATCTAAAAATATTGGGCAAAACCGACATTTGCAAATATGACCTCCACATAGTAGTTAGTACATTCTCTAATGAAACTTGGGGTCCTCAGCAAAATGTTAAAATTGCATCATAAGACTGGCATAGAACTCAATCGCAAGACTGACATTTTCTTAACCAAACACAAACAGAAGTAACACAAATAGAAGCAACCTAAATTATCAAAAGAAGCTGCAGATCAAATGTGTTTAGATGGAGATTTGGAAAACTGAGAGAAAAGAAGACAAACCTTAAAAATTAGAAACAAAAACAAAATCAAACAGCAGTTTTCAAAACCCTAAATTTTCCTGAAATTGCAATACATAAGAAGCTGTTACAAAATTAGAAATGATCCAATGCTTAAGTACAAATGAAGCTGACACCAGACTTGATAATTAAGTTTCAATCTCAATAAGCACCTAACAAGAGTCAGAGAGGTGCTTCACTAAGCACTCCAAAGGCACTGCACTGTATAAAATGGAATTATTCCTTTTAACAACATACACAAAACATGACAAATTAAACAGACGATAAAACATATACATATCAATTTTAGGAACTTCAAAACACATTACGAGAACCGTGATAGATAGAGATGGATTACCAAATTCTTACTAATCTTAACTTCCTAACTTTGTTCCTTTCTCTGTTCCTAAAGAAGCCCAACAAAAATCAACCAATAACAAGAGATTATTAGGCTGTAAACAAGGAGATAAAACAACAACAAAAAAAGTATTAGAATTCACCCTTTTAAATAAAGAACCACAACAAATTCGCTACCTAATAGCAAGAACTCTTAAAACATTTACAAAATTTTCGAACCCCCAATTGTATATGCTACAATCAAACAAAACCAGTTGCTTGTGAGTGGATTATAGCTATAGGAGAAGTCGTCGAAATGTTGGAGTGATGAAAAGAGATAGAGGTAGAAAGGTATTAAAAGACGAATAAATTAAACAGTAAGCAACAACATTTCGCATAAAACTCACCAAGGACTGAAAAAACGCCAATTTGCTCCTATAAAATCATAAACAAACAAAATTCACCAGCTAAAATGCATGACAACTTGTTCTAATTCTCCTTAACTCACTACTTTGTAAGTTGATTTCTCAATATAATGAAGCATTTAATAAAGTAAAAAACAGACTAAAGCAAGAATAAGGCCTGATTTCATACTAAATATTGCAAACTTACTTCGACAGTTATGGTCTTGCCAGTTAGGGTTTTCACGAAGATTTGTATCTGTAAAATCAGAAACATGAATTAGAAAACGAACCAACTATTTTGATCAAAAAAGAGAAGAATATTCATAAATAGAATCGAGGAAACAGAACCAAACCATAAAATCCAACTATTCAATCCCTAACTTAGGATTTGAGATCTGGACCACAATAATTGAACGACCCTAGAATACGATAATTCAATTGAAATGAATCAGATGAGAGGGAAAAAACAAGAATTGAACTCAAAATTTATAACCCATATACGAAAGCACAATTTTGAGTAACAAACCATCAACTAATCCCAAATCAAACTCAAAACATCAAAACCCTAATACTAACCAGATCAAAATTTCACAAAATCAACAATTGAATAAAAATAGGGAAGAACACGTAGATACATAAAATAAATAAAATAAACGCTTGTACCTGTGGACCAAATCGCAACATATTGGTTGGGTAAAAGAGTTTTGCTTTATACCTCTCTCTTCGGGTTTTGGGGTGTCGCTGGATTTGTGATGGTAGATGAGAGAGAAAATGTAGAAGTAGGAGACCAGAGATCTGGGTGAGATGGATGATTGAGTGAAATGGGTGATAGAGAGAGAAGGAGGTAGATGGAGAAGAATAGG
>CM076152.1:19500000-19532500 GCA_038025085.1 Tetragonia tetragonoides
TCACCTCAATTTTCACCCGTTCAACCCTACTTCCCACGCCTATATAAACAACCCTCCACCCTCATTTCAAAACACACAGCCTACAGTTGGCAACCTCTATTCTCAGTAGTATTGACTCTGAGCTTCTCCCTCTTTCTTCCAAACTTGAGATCTATTTTTACTATTCTTGTCAAATATAGCCTACAGTTCAGATACAAATTCCTGAGGGCTCAAATTAAATTAATTGCTTAACTGTTTATTTTTCCAGTAGTCATAATGTAGATATCATGCTAGAATAACGTCTTTTTGCTTCCTAAATATTGTCTGTATAGTCGTTGTGATGCTCAACTTGTCAATCGAATGCATGTCTAAATAAGGGTTAAAATAAATATTGTGATGCTTGTGATAAACCAATTAATAGTCTGAATCTAGGTTGTTAACCCGGTTTTGCATGGGAGTTATGTCTTTAAATTATTCAGCAAACTTGAGTTAGTAGAGGCCGTCATAATACGGGCGAGTTGGGTGCCTAACACCTTCCCACCTTGTATCTTCGCCCCGAACCTATTATTCTGGGGTACTTATACGTTTTATATAAGCGGGAGTCTTTCTAAAAACATGATTAGTTCACTTTTCGCGCTATTGGGCTGTCCCTTCGGTTTGTCCCTTCGATAAAACGCCGATAGCACATTTGTGACCTCTTTCATGGTTTTCTTTCAATTCAAGTCTTTTCAAATGCTTTTTTAACTCGATGGTCCCTTGAACTTATTTAAGCCCCCAACTGCCCAAATTTTCTATAAGGACGCACTCCGGGTAAAAACAAAAGGATGGGTAATGAAAAATCCCGGGTCCTTACAGTGGCGATTCACTGGGGACTTATTTAAGAGGGTGAGACTCGAAAGTCAAGTTTGCTTAATTGTTTAAATAACATGTTCCATATTATTTTGCATCATTTCCATCATTTGCATGTACCTTGGCACAACCTTTTGACCCTTATCGACCCTCGAGAAAGTTTGTGTCGCAACTCGTAGACAATGCGTATATCTAAAGGAATATACAGTTGTCCTATCGTGCAAATCGACGCTTCCTCACCCATGACTCATCAATCCTTTGTTGATGAAAAGAATTACAATCGATGTGCCGACGATCCGCCGAACGGAAGTTGTAATTTGTCATGGTGACCTCACAGGAGCCAAAAGCCTTTAACCCACATTCATGCATCCGCTTGCTTGTTGTGCATGTGTCGTTGTAATGCCCGTCTGATGACATGTTTGCCTGTAAACTACGTTGTTATAATGCTTGCTTGAATGCATGAAATACGTGATTATGTGCCAACATGTACCTACGCTAGGAGTCTTTTCTTTTATTTTAGTTAGTTCCTAGTGCCCAAAGATGGTGTGAGAATTCAAATTCAATGAACACTCATCATATTCCCAATGATCTATTTTGAAAGTCATGAGCAATTTCTAGAGAGTCAGTCTTTAATTTTCCCTCCCCTTTCTCTTATTTTGTATTTTTCTTTTTCTTTTGATGTAATTTAGATTCGGTTAAAAAAAAAAAAAACAAAAAAAAACGGCGAAGCAAAAAAAAAAAATTGCCGAAACAAATAAGAAAAATATATATAAAAAAAAGAGGGACCGAAATTTCTTTTTTTTTTATTTTATTTATCCCATTTTTCATTTTCTTTGAGTCTAGGAAAATAAAATTAGGATAATTATCTTTTTCTATTTTTCATATTTTCGTTCATTGACTTTATTTCCTTTGAATATTAGGAAAATATTTGGGCATTTAAGCTTAAGGACTTTTCTTTTAGGACAATGTATTTTCTATGTGTGGGTCAATTTTTATTTATTAGATGAGAGTCTTGTGGTTTCTTTTGGTTCTAAATGGTCATTTACTCGTTCAGATCATGTCAAGGTCCATCAAGCGCTCCTCAGCTGAAGATACACAAGAAGAATTTTCTCTCACACCAGGGTCGGGAATGGGTTAGAGTGCTAAGAAAGTCAAAACTCCTTTTGTGACGACTGCATATCCAGCCCGCAAAACTTCAAGAGAATCGATACTGGATACTCAAGATGAATCCCTTGATTTGGTGAACGACTAGACCGATCATTCCGAGAGGCCAAAATTCAGGTGGGCCTTGATCTTGATGAAACGCCTCGCCTTGATGAGTACAGAAGTGCAGGCAAGCAAACCCAAGCCATTGTTGAAGCACAAGATGATATTGAGCACATAACTCAATACATAGTTGTCTATCACTCGGAGATCAAAAGGTTACAGAAGACGGTCGCTGGGCTAGAACGAAAAATTAAGGCCCTAGAAGATAACAAAGTTCCTCCCACTCAAGGCCAACCCCGCTGGTCTCAAGAACGCATCTTTCAATAAATGAGAGCATATGGCTATATAAACCCAGTAGGGCCAACTTATGAGCTCATCCCAGTAAATGGAAATCCAGGTGTTTATTGCGAGTACTCTCGAGCCTGCGGACATCACACCAATGGCTGCAGAAGTTTGAGAAACAGAATTCAAACCTTCATCGATGAGGGAACAATGTGGCTCGCGCATCACTGGTTGTCAATGGAGAGACCAAGCGTCCCCATCCGCGAGTTTACACCTCTGGCACTGCCAATTTATGATGTTATTACTGCTTTGCTTCACCGCGGGGATTTACAGTTCTTGGAAGGGGTGTGGGAAGAAGAGGAAGATCATTACCTCTATTACCAATACCACAAATGCTTTGTCCATCTCACGGAGCAATGTTATCGTTTGAAGTACGACATCCAGTCTATTATCAACTCCGGGATGGTCTCTCCCCCGAAGTCCCAGGTCTTCGAGATCAAAATACGAAGCTACGAATCGCAGCTTGAAGTTAATGTGCTTGAAACGGATCAAGCACCTTTTATACCACACTCGAACCTTCATGTTAATGGTTTCCTCAAAAACCAAGGGTACGTACCCGGTATGGGTCTTTCAAGTTTAAACCCAAAAGTAACTCTTTCGGGCTCGGATACGAGCCTACTGACAAAGAAATCCGAAATCAAGGTCTGAGGCAAGGGAAACGGTTGAAGGGGAAACATGTCATCTCACCTTATAGCCACACTCTAAATGGTCAGTTTATCACAGAAGGAGACTACTGCCCGTACTACGGCTTTCCAGAACCGTACTATGATGAGGAAACCGGGGTCACATATCCCGGTTTTGAAATATTTCAAGATTGCAATAAAGTTGGGGGAAGAGCCACAACTCTCCTTAAAGCCCGCAAGTCAAGATTGGACCAAAGCACCAGGTAACCAGCTATTTGGCCTTTTGTTTGGTCGAGAAAGCAGAAAGGTAGAAGCCCCTGAGATAGATGAAGAAGTAATGGCTCTCAATGACCGCAATTTCAACCCTGCAGACCTAATTTATACTACTGAAGACATTACAAGGGGGTGGCGCAAAGCAGTAAGCTGGACCGGCCCGAATGGACGAAAAGTCACAATATCCACTGGAGAAGGACCAATGATGGAGGAGTCTGATTCCGAGTCTTAGTCAGAGTCAGTGTCTTGCATAGTTCCTAGGTATGAGTCAGGGTCGGGAATTGTCCCCTCTACTTTTTCTAAGTCTAGTGTCAATATGAAGGGAGGTTTAGATCCCTTTCTTGCTGTTTTTGATTCCAATGTCAGTAAAATGAAAAATCTTTCCGCTTATTTGCTGCCTTGTTTAGCTGTTGATAAACCCAATGATGAAAACGAGTTGCTAAAAGCAGTAAATAATCATGAACAAAAGACTTCTATTATGGAGGAAATGGAATTAATTAATTTGAGTAATGAAAGCGAACCTCGTGAAGTAAGAATTGGATTATCCTTAACTGCACAAGAACGCGAGCAATTTGTTTACAACAATATACGGATGTCTTTGCTTGGTCTTATAAAGACATGTCAGGAATTGAAAGAAGCATAGCCGAGCACAAAATCCCTTTATACCCAGATGCTAAACCAGTTAAGCAGAAATTGCGACGTCTCCGACCAGAGTGGGCTTTGAAAATAAAGGAGGAAATACAGAAACAGCTTGCTGTCGGGTTTGTTGTGGTATCCGATTACCCCGAATGGATCGCCAACGTGGTTCCAGTACCAAAGAAAGACGGTCGGGTCCGAATGTGTGTCGATTTCAGAGATCTAAACAAAGCCAGCCCAAAAGATGATTTCCCTTTGCCTCACATTGATCTCCTAGTAGATAATACCGCTGAATACGCCCTACTGTCATTTATGGACGGCTATGCGGGGTACAATCAGGTTCAGATGGCCAAAGAAGACATGAGCTAAACAACATTCATAACTCCATGGGGAACTTATTGCTAGAAAGTCATGTCATTTGGGTTAAAAAATGCAGGCACTACCTACCAAAGGACTGCTACCACCTTATTACACGACATGATGCACAAAGAAGCTGAGGTCTATGTGGATGATATGATTGTGAAATCAAGGCATCGAGACGGTCATGTTCAAGCACTCCATAAGTTCTTTGAAAGACTCCATAAGTACAATTTCCGACTAAACCCTCAAAAGTGTGCATTTGGGGTCACATCACGAAAGTTATTAGGTTATGTAGTCAGCCAAAGAGGAATTGAAATTGATCCATCAAATATCAAAGCAATAGTTGAGATGCCACCGCCGAAGAACGAGACAGAAATTAGGGGGTTCCTTGGTCGACTCCAATACATAAGTCGGTTCATATTAAAATTCACGATAACATGTAAGCCCATATTCAAGAAGCTGAAGAAAGGAGTCAAGGTTGAATGGGACGACCAATGTCAAGAAGCGTTCGATAAGATTAAGGATTATCTAGCCAAACCACCAATTCTTGCTCCTCCCAAGCAAGGGCTACCTCTGATCCTTTATCTGACAGTGGCCGACACTGCCATGGGGGCTATGCTAGCCCAAAACGCAGAAGATCAAGAACGAGCTATATACTAGTTGAGCAAGAAGTTCATCGACTATGAAACCCGATACTCCAGCCTTGAGAAGACCTGTCTAGCTCTAGTTTGGGCCACCGGGAAACTCAGGCACTACATGCTCAACCATCCCGTGCTAGTAAGGTCAAGGATGAACCCCCTCAAATACATCTTCGAAAACCAGTCTTAAGCGGTAGGATCGCAAGGTGGACTATGTTGTTATCTGAACTTGATCTTAGGTTTGATTCCACAAGACCATCAAAGAACATGCAGTTTCAGAATATTTGGCTGAGCACCCCACTCACACAGCTAAGGAGGTCGAACAATATGATTTTCTCGATGAAGACGTGACCCTGGTTGAGGAAAATTGCTGGAAAATGTATCTCAATGCAGCATCTAACCAAAAGGGCTATGGCGCAGGAGTGCTTCTAGTATCTCCAGACGAAGCTCATACGCCGATTTCAGTAAAGTTAGACTTTCCCGTCACCAATAACGCAGCTGAATATGAAGCATGTATCATCGGTCTCCAAGTAGCTGTAGGCCTAGGTATCAGAATAATCAAGGTCTATGGGGATTCCTTACTAATCATCAACCAGGTCTCAAGGAAGTGGAAAGTTCACAGTGAAAGCCTAGCACTTTACCAGGAATTTTTGGATAAACTGGACAACTTTGAGGAGGTAGCCTTCACATACCTCCCACGAGAAGACAATCAATTTGCGGACGCTCTATCCAAGCTAGCATCTTTGATTATCATACCCGATCCAGTTAGCATCATGCATGTTTGTATACAAAGCAGAAGCGAGCCAACCTTTTGCAACAACCTCGACACAGAAATGATCTTGGCTCCGATCGAAGAAGACCCTTGGTACCAGGACGTCTACAACTACATCACCAAAAGAGCGTACCCTCAAGAGGCCCCAATAAGAGCTCAACGGGTCATCCGTCTCTTAGCGGCGCAATACATAGAATACAAGGGGGTTATGTACAAAAAATCCCACAACGGGGTAAACCTCAGATGCGTGAACGCCGAAGAAGCTGCAGAGATCATGGACGAAGTACACAATGGGGTGTGTGGGCCACACATGAATGGTCGAATGCTCTCCAAAAAGGTCCTACGACTGAGATACTACTAGACTACTATGGAAAAGGATTGTTACGACTATGTCAAAAAATGTAAGAAGTGTCAAATATATGCCAACCTGCAGCATATGCCACCCTCGATGCTTCACAACTTCACTTCTCCTTGGCCATTTTCTGCAGGGCGAATACACATCATAGGAAAGATCACCCCAAAGGGCTCTGTAGGACATGAATACATCCTAGTAGCCATAGACTATTTTACCAAGTGGGTTGAAGCCCAGTCCTATGCCATCCTTACCTCCAAACAAGTGTCCAAATTCATAAGGAACAACATCATTTGCCGATACGGTGTTCCACATGAAATCGTAAGTGACCACGGATCCCATTTCAAAGCCGAAACCGCGACCCTCCTTAAAAGCTACAAAATTCAGCACCACAAATAATCCCCTTACCGTCCCCAAACCAATGGTGCAGTAGAAGCCGCCAACAAAAACCTTAAAACTATCATTGAAAAGATGATAGAAAACTACAAGGATTGGCCCATCATACTCCCATTTGCCCTTTGGGGGTATAGGACATCCATAAGATCCTCTACGGGAGCAACACCTTACTCCCTAGTCTATGAAATGGAAGCAGTTATGCCCATAGAAGTCCACCTACCATCCATGCGCATAGCCTTAGAAGTAGATATCCCTGAAACCCAATTACAAACTCGCTATGAAGAGCTTATGTTCACATATGAGAGACAGCTACGGGCCCTAGACCATTCCCACATGCATCAACAACACATGGCGAGGGCATTCAACAAAAGAGTTCTACCTCGAAACTTAAAGGAAGGGGACTTGATTTGGAAAGAACTACGAGCCCCAGTAACCGACCCTAGAGGCAAGTTTCGACCAAATTGGTCCGAACCATTCATCATCAAAGACATCTTGTCAGGAGGCGCCGTTAGACTCATGGATATTGATGGCATCGAGTTCAGCCATCTTACCAACATGGATCAATTGAAGAAGTGTTACGTCTAAAACAAAAACTTAAAAAAAAACATAAAAAAAAGAAGAACACTAATTGAACGAACTATGCTGGCCTGATTCCACACTGGATACCTAGGTAACCCTTTCAAAGGGGCCCGGCCAAAATCAATCAGCAAATTCCTTTCAACTCATTCACAAAATATAATCTTTATTCAAACTGAACGAATAAGCTTACATTGCGAGAATTAAAACTTCCTAAGAAAATAATGCAACTATGAGGGTTTAAGCTAAACAAATTCACATAATTATCTTCTTTAGAAAACTAGACTTGCTTTCTTAGAAAACTACTTTAATCCTTCTTCCCTTTAGAAGGCATCATTGAAGAGTTCTTCTTTGAAGGACCCTGGCTTGAGGACGACCTGTGATCGCTTCCTTGAGCTGGGGGCTTGCCTCTCTTCAGTACATGGTAGTCTCCCATACGAGACACTTCCTTCCTTTTCTTGCCTCCTGTTTGTGAGTCATACCTAGGCTTTAGTTGGTCCCACTCCTCATGACGAAGGACTCGTCTCGCTTCCCCATCACTGCAGGATAGCCAGTTCAGATACATTTCAGAAATCTGGGTTGTGGCGATCATCCGAGGTACAGCCCAGCGATGCCGGGTACGCCAATACTTTCCCCACTCAACAGCAAATTCAGTGGTTAAGGCAACCACATTGGGTCTCGTAGTCTCTTGACGAGGAATCACCTGCCTCAAGCCATATTGCCTCATGACCCTACAAGGAAAGAAGAAAGTAGTCCTGTACAAACCTAGTATAGTAGTATGGAGGATCAGGTCATCACAAGCCACTAAAGAAGTCAAACTCCACCAGGACACGTGCCAACGAATGATAGGTCCCGCCTGGAAAAAGGCATCCCATTCAGCCAGGGACTTTTCAGAATATAGCCTTTTCCTCACCAAAAAACTAGCGGCAGTATAAGTCTTCTTGGACCAAGTCCGAGGAACACGGATAATCAGATTATCCAGCGACTCTATCAACCTCAAATGCTCCCATAACAAGATTTGAAGCAACAGGGCTGCCCGAGAAAGCTTGGTTAGGAGATGTTTTCAACCTGTCAAACCCAATAATGGTTTCTCCTATCACTAGATGTAAAGGAGAATGTCCTTCAACCATTTGATTAACCACACGCAGCAACGAGGCTCTACCCATGTTTGAAGATTCTGCATTAACAAACAACAGACGGTTTAACAAGCACAGTACAAAAGCCTGTCGACGACAATGTTTGAATATGGCACTTATTTCAGAAGAGATAGCGAATTTTTCGCAAAGTTGAACCAAGTCCACATCAGCACCAAGAACCATGTTTTTGGCTTCTAAAGATGACAAGCCCAAGGATTTTCTGTATAGATCCCTAAAACCATCTCTCACATAAGGCACAGCTGGGCGAAGAACGTCAGGAATATTAGTGATCGCAGCAAATTCCTCAACCAAGGGACATAATTCAGAATTATCAAACCGGAAAACATGCAAGTCAGGATCCCAATAATTCAAAGCAAAATGAAGAAGGGGCCACAATATTTTGGTTGGACCAGGGCTAGTTCGAGTTTGTCTTCTACGATCAGATTTTTGCACCAAGCATCGAACAGATCTTGAAAGGATTTCACCATGGCAGAAAATTGGAGAAGCTTAGGAAAGTTAAAGGGGATATAAAAAAAAGTGGTAAACATCAAGCACCCCGAATATCCTATTTATAGGCAAGCACGCGGGCCGAAAAAACAAAAAAAAAAGAGAGCTGTCAGCAGACTGGTCAGCACCGCTAGCGGCCCAATCCAACGCCGCTAGCGGCCCAGACTCTGGCCCCAGCCCGATTTCCTTTCTGCTCCGGTCCACATTTCTTATCCAGACGACCCGATTTCAGTCCAGTTTTTAGCACACGCGCGGAATGACAAAGCCCGAGACTCTCTTAGATTTATCTTTTCCATTTTTTTATTTTTTTTTTTATTTCTTTATTTTCTTTTTTTTAGGGGGTATAATATGTGTACACTTTTGCGTTTTACTTGCAATTTTTTTTTTACTATTCCCTAAATTTATAGCTTTGTTCTACTACACAACACATTGCATAAAGTAGTTCAGATGGGCATAGTTGAGTCATCATAACATGTTCATGCATATCAAAAAAAATGTGTGTAATTGTTACACCCAAAGCAGGAGTTCAAAGACCAATGTTCACAAAGCGGCCCAACATCGTTCAACTAGAATCGTCAGTACCGGCTTCATCAGCAACAGACGGCCCTTGACCGTAGTGTCCGGTCGAGTAAGGGAAAGAAGAGCTATATATGGGCCAACTGTTCTCAGGCCTCATGTCCCGTCCATCATACGCTGGAGCCCGCATAGGGATACCTCCCGGAAATCCTGAGGCAAACAAGCTCGCTGCGGCCTGACTAGCAAAATCCATAGCGGCATCCTGATGAGAAGGCCCAGCATATGACATATCCCACCCAGGGGCGTTCGCCCAATCTCCAGCCGAGGGCGTAGGAGCAGGCAACCTATCGAAGGAGGGCCGGAAATCAACAGGAGAGAACATCTCCGGAATATATGGGACAGAAGGTCCTGGCACCTCATCAACAGGAGGCCTGGTCACCACCACAGGAGGAGAACGAGCAATGGATGGCCTGCTCGCTGAAGAAGCCCTCGTTGCAGAAGAGTGGCGTGGTCCTACCGAAGATGAAGTGTAACACCCCCGAATTTACATCGATTTCCTGGGAACTATCGACGTTGTTATCCACGACTCGACACCACTGAACCGTCACAAACCCAAGGGCATTACTGCAACATTTATCACTAAGGAGTAAATGCTAAGCAGAAATAAAAGACTAGGCATCAAAAGGAGCTTCTAAGGGACTTAATAAATCTAAGCAGTTATTATCAGAGTTGTCTATATGGTGAGCTAAAACCATTAATCAAATTTATTACAACTGGCCTTCAAGGGCAAAACCAAATCCAATAAATAAGTAAACCATAATGAATTCCCACGATCTAATCCAAACAAAAACAGTTTTACAAACTGACGCCAACTCTAACCTTCCAAGCTGTACGTCCTCAATCAATCTAAACCTGCACTTTGGTTTCCGTGACTGAAACAAAAATACAGAAGAAAAGAAAAGAACAAAAGAGAAACAAAAATCAGATAAACTGAATAGACGTCATCCGTAATTATAAATCATATTTACAGCGGTAAACATGCTTAAGAAATCTTATAATAACGACGATATAATTTAATCATGCTTTGCATATTAAATTCACAACAAATTCCCAATTAGCACATAATACATCAAAATAGTTTTGATGGGGCTTTGGAAGAAGGTAGGCATGAACGCTTACCACTAACACACTACCAACAGTAAGTACGCTCCAACCAATCGACGATAATCACGCTTGCTCGTTAGGTCCTAATTAAAAACAATTACCGAATCAGTATTTATTAAATAAGAAAATACAAACAGTAACGAAATCTAAGTCTGATATTTTTATTAAATTCCTTGATTTATTTCAACCAATCTAGGCTTTTGAAAATCCGAATTCGGGTTCCGAAGGAGTATACCTAAATATAAACATTAAATCGAAAATACTGAAAATTAATTAAATAATTACGAAAATATATAAAACGAAACCCTAACTTCCAAACTAGGTCTAGGTCACGGGTACCCATGCAAGGGGACCATGACCCGACCCATCATCACCATCACCACCCACTGGCTACCATGGCCGGTGGTGATGGTCGCCGGAGCGCCGGCGAGGGGAGGAGAGAGAAAACGCGAAGAGAGAGGGAAAGAGAGTGCGAAGGAGAGAAAGAGAGAAAGGAAGAGAGAGAGAGTCGGGGGCTCGGTGCCGCGGCCTGGGCCATCACCGGCGACCACCCAGGCACGGCCTGGTGGTGCCGTGGTGGCTCGCGGCAGCGCTGCGACCAGAACAGGGGAAGGGGACGAAAACAGAGCAAGGGAAAGAGAGAGGGAAAATGCGAGAGAAAGAGGGAGAGAGAAGGAAAGGCTTACCGCCGGCGAGGGAGAGGGGATGCCGGTGAGGTGAGCGACTGAAAAGGAAGAAGAGAGAGCTCAGTGGAGGAGAGAGAAGAGAGAGAGTGACCGTGAGGGAGAGAGGGGACAGGTGAGAGAGAGAGAGAATGTGAGGGTTTGGCTCAGTTTGCAAAACTGATCAACTGACTCACCCTTTTCTTTATATAGGCTCTCGGTCAACTTAACTCAAAGACTACTAGGTTTAGGAATTTAATTAATAATTTTCTGAATTAAAAAGCTAATTAAAACTAATTAGAACTAATTAAAACTATATGAAAAATTCTTATTCATATATAAAACATTTTAATTAAACTCCCATAAATAGATAAATATAAATTATGAAAGTTCCATAATATTTAATATTATTATGGCTTTAATTGAATAAATTGAATCCTCAAATAAATATACGATTTAATCTCCGAAACTATTTATAAATCATTTATAAATTGATATAATAATTATAGAAAATATTGAGGTATCACATGAAGACTGAGACATCTGCAGATGGTCGAAAATGTTAAGTTAAGCACTTGACTTAGCTAAAACAAAGGAAGAAGGGAATTTACTTACATCAATAGTCTTGGACCGAGAACTCTTCCCCTTTGCCCATCGCTCGACCATAACCTTTCTTCAACAGGTGTATAAGCTTGATGACATGAAAAGTCTGCTCTCGGTTCAACTACAAAAAGAAAGAAAGAGCCACAAAATAGAGTCAGAATCTCAAAACAAACACAAGTATAAGAGAGAGACAAAAAAGAGAGAGAGATGACTCACCCCCGTGCAACCATCGGGCAAGGGTAGGCCCTCCACCGCCTCTCCATCAGCAATATCGAGAGGGAGCTCCTCCACTATGCGCCCCCACTTTCCCCTAGATACCTCACCTCGTTGGTTGGCAGGTCACACTTGGAGGCTGACCCCGAGAAGCCCTAGAACGAGACCTCCTAGGGCCCGGAAGAGCTAGACGATCCGTCTACAGGACACAACAATTCAGTATATTGGGGCAAACAATTTTAAAATACAGACAAATTTCTTACCTCAGAAGTAAGGTCCGGCATCAGGCGATCTAAGCAATAGGCCAGATACATGGCCGTCTGGTCCAAGCCAACGACCTCCGGCACGATAAACTCCTGCGCTGCCCTACCACGGATCACAACCCCCAGGTTCCGCACACTCAAACCGCGCAGGTAAATCATGGTCAAAAGAGGATCCTCCGGAACCAGGTGAGTACCCAAGGAGGGATAGACCAACCGGGTCAAGCGATCCCCCAGATACCATACAAAGCTGAATGGCCCCTCGAAGACCACTCGTAGAGAAGATACCCTGAAAGACTCTAGGGTAATATGGGGAGGAACCCTAGGAATCTCATCAAAGGCGGACCACGATACCTGCAAATTATCAAGTCAAAGTTTATTCACACAAAATGGACAAAAATAACGTACAGATCAACAAGCAACGTACCGTGGACACAGCATGACTCTCAAAGGTAGCTCGAAAATGCTCCAGGGAAGAAAACAGATGGGTGTCTCTACCAACCCATCGTGAGCCTAAAGGAAACATCCTCAAACCAGGACGATGAGGACCGAAGGCTGGAAAATACTCAAAGAAGCACAGCTGCCACGCAAATAAGCACACAAGCAAAGGTAACTTCCCTAGTTGAAGACATAGGCAAAAGGAGAGGAATAAACAAAAAAAAAAGAGAGTCTACCTCTAAGATCCTCCATGGACCCGTTATAGATGTCCTCTCACTCGTTTCCTTAGGCCTACAAGCCCGGCAACACCACTTCACCAAAGAAGCATAAGCGGCTCCACCAAGGTTGAACTCACGCACCTTGGACAGATCCTCCAAACATGTCAAGAAACCGACTTGACACACGCTCTTCTTCTGAGCAAAGATCGTCGACCCCAACAAGCAAGCCAGGGAATTACGAGCCCTCTGCTCTTCGGTGAGCCCCTGCGCAGATGCGGCCTCCCACAGCTGCGACAAGGAAATCCGATCCTGGTGAAAATGGGCATATACATGCCCGTAAAGATCCGACAAAGTGTCACTCTGTCGCCAATAATCCGCGTCATACTGGATACGACGCCCTCTAAAAGACAACCCCCTCAGCACAGCAAACTGATACGGGGTAGGACACATCTCGCCCACAGGCGTATGGAAGATGTTCGTGGAATCCCAAAACCTCTCCAGTAAACCTCGGGCAATGATCCTAGAATCCTCCGAGTGACAGGCAGGGATAACAGTCAAGAAATCAGCAAGACCTGAGTCCAGTACCAAACTCCTGGCCCTTTCCGAAAAGGTACCCAACATCATAGACCAATGGGAAGTAGTCCCATGAGCCTGCAGCATAACCCCAACACCCTAGCCAAGCCAACCAAATTTTCTCAAATACTCAATACACCACAAATGCAGCTAAAATAAATTTCACCACAATACAGCTAACCACCAGTTCAGTACAAATCCCAATTTGTTCGTGTGCCGAAGCACTAACAGTTCCAATTTTCAGTTCAAATATACTGAACACAAAAAAAGTTGAGTTACAAAATGTACCAGCTCTGGGTCAGATAATTGACTTTGTCTAGTCGGCAAAAGAACACTGCGGTTCCAAAAGCCAGGCGAGCTCCAGTCTAACCGCATGAACGAATCCTGGTACAGTCGAGCCCCATCCGCGTGACATGTTGGAGGCTTTCGAGTAGAAGGCAACCCGGTGCGGAAAAGGCTACGGTCATACTCCTCGTCGCACATAGGACGTTTCCCCTTGTCTACGGGAGTCATGAGAACACAATGAAGCTTTCTCTCTCTACAAGTGGGAAAATAAAAGTTTCAGATTCGCAAGGTACAAGCACCCATTCAACAATGCAACTCAAAATTCAGCAACTAGGCGGAAAAATAAGCAAGTTCAAGACAAAAACCGAAGAAAACAGACAAGAACCGACTTACCTCAAGTGGAGTGAAGCACTCAACAATGGAGGACCTTCAACCCACAGCTCTCGACAATGGCTCGGTGGGGAAGAAGCAAAAAACGCGAAAAGAGGAGAGAGAAAGTGCTGAAGCGCTTTTATTTGGCTTAAGCCCAGCGCCGCTAGCCGCTTCAAACCAAAGCCTAGTGCCGCTAGCGGCCCTGCGGACCTGCAGCGCGGGCCCCGATAGCTGACCCAAGGCCCCTTTTTCAGTCCAGAGTTCGGTATTACAGTTCATCTCGCGGCAACTTCAGTACCAAACGCACGGGAGCAAAGCCCTTGGGCCCACAAATTCAAAAATTTGACAGTTGGCCCATTTTACGGTATCAACCATTTACAGGTAAAGCTAACTCATTAATTTTTGCAGGTCCCAGGTACAGAAACTCGGATCTACACGGCGATGACTCTCACGACCCGGAGCGCCCGAAATTTTCAACGACACTTGTTAAGAAACTCGACACTACAAATTTTGGGGGTTAGTCAATGATCGCTAAAGTTATTGCGGTTAAACTATCCCTCTGCAAGGCTACAAATTTTTGGGGTTCGTCAATGATCGCTAAAGTTATTGCGGTTAAACTATCCCTCTGCAAGGCTACAAATTTTTGGGGTTAGTCAATGATCGCTAAAGTTATTGCGGTTAAACTATCCCTCTGCAAGGCTACAAATTTTTGGGGTTAGTCAATGATCGCTAAAGTTATTGCGGTTAAACTATCCCTCTACAAGGTTACAAATTTTTGGGGTTAGTCAATGATCGCTAAATCTATTGCGGTTAAACTATCCCTCTGCAAAGTTACTTATTTTGTGTCAGTCAATGATCGCTTAAACTGTTGTGATTATAATGTCCATTATTTTATATGCTTCAGTCAATGATCGCTTAAAGCAGGTTATACTGTCAATTTGTTTTTTATATGTTTCAGTCAATGATTGCTTAACCTATTGAATTTCAATTGTTCATATGTTCTAACCATTTTACAGCCGTCATTTTGATCGCACTGTCTCGTCGACCTTTTCGTTTCTCATGCAGGGATGGAATCTCGGCATCCGCCGAGTAGTGCTTAGTCACTGTTTGCTCGATAAAGCATTTATACTATTCACTCTCATGTTATTAACCATTTTTGCAGCCGTTATTTTTAATCGCGCTGTCTCGTTGACTCTTTCATTTCTCGAAGAGGGACGAAATCTCGACATCCGTCGAGCGGTGTTTAGTCACTGTTTGTCGAAGCACTCTATGTTGATCATTCTCAAAGTATTACTAAATTTTTCATTTACTCTGAATACAGGTCCCCAGGAGACGTTTATGCCATCTATCCTGCTACTATTAACCTTTCAGTTTCTCTTGTGTTCACAGGGATGAAATCTTAGCACACTATGAGCGTGTTCCAACACAGGTTTGTCTTCATATGCATGCATACTGTACACTCTCACACACCGTTTGCACATCAGCATCCTACATGTCGCCTTTGGAGTACTTTGATCTTCGCTTTTACTCAAGCTCCGTCAAAGTGGGGGCTTCTGTAGACGCCAAAAAAGCGTCTTCAGATTTCTCCGCAAAAGCCTGATGATGAAAGGAGTAATTTTTAAGCTTGAACTGCTATTTTGCTTTAATAGTTTAAAATAAGGTCGCAGGTTTTCCTCCCAACGCTCCTTTATTTCATTCCATCCAAAAGCCCCATTCAAGAGCTTCCCAACGACACGTCTCATGACTCATTCCGACCTCCGGTCGCCAAGTTGCAATATAGGGATAAAATCGTCTTTCACCACTCAAGGGTAAAACAGACTTTTCCTATTTTTTGGATCATTAAAAATTCCTCGGAAGATAAAAACAGGCTGGATGACGTCATTATGACGTCATCCAGCTGGCTGCTGACAGCCGTCAGCGGCCGGCGCTGGCCTAGGCCGCTAGCGGCCCAATTCAGTGCCGCTAGCGGTGCTGCCTTTTCCATCGGGCCCGGCTCATTTTTCAAAGCCCGTCTCATTTTCAGCTCAATTTTCACCCGTTCAACCCTACTTCCCACGCCTATATAAACAACCCTCCACCCTCTGTTCAAAACACACAGCCTACAGATGGCAACCTCTATTCTCAGTAGTATTGACTCTGAGCTTCTCGCTGTTTCTTCCAAACTTGAGATCTATTTTTACTATTCTTGTCAAATATAGCCTACAGTTCAGGTACAAAATCTTGAGGGCTCAAATTAAATTAATTGCTTAACTGTTTATTTTTCCAGTAGTCATAATGTAGATATCATGCTAGAATAACGTCTTTTTGGTTCCTAAATACTGTCTGTATAGTCGTTGTGCTGCTCAACTTGTCAATCGAATGCATGTTGAAATAAGGGTTAAAATAAATGTTGTGATGCTTGTGATGAACCAATTAATAGTCTGAGTCTAGGTTGTTAATCGGATTTATCATGGGAATTATGTCTTTAAATTATTAAGCAAACTTGAGTTAGTAGAGGCCGTCATAATACGGACGAATTGGGTGCCTAACACATTTCCACCTCGTATCTTCGGCCCGAACCTATTATTCTTGGGTACTTATATGTTTTATATAAGTGGGAGTCTTTCTAAAAACATGATTAGTTCACTTTTCGCGCTATTGGGTTGTCCCTTCGATAAAACGCCGATAGCAGATTTGTGACCTCTTTCATGGTTTTTATTTAATTCAAGTCTTTTCAAAAGCTTTTCTAACTCGATGGTCCCTTGAACTTATCTAAGCCCCCAACTTACAAATTTTCTAGGGGAAAAACAAAAGGATTGGTAATGAAAAATCCCGGGTCCTTACAACAAGGTAGCTATTTAATTTAATTCTTAATTAAAAAATAGGCTGAAAAATAGGAAAAAAAATAGAAATACTATCAGAAAAGTTACAAATCACTTCAAAAAAATTGGAAAATATTTTTGAGACCTTAATTTAATTTAAGAAGTAATTTTGAGACCTCACTTTAATTTTAGAAATTCCGGCCCTCACCCATGCTTTTGGTGTTCCGACCCTTACATTGGCATCCCGTAAAAACGCAATTACAAGCCTATCATGGACCAGATAACCGACACCGGGGGCTTCCCATATCCCTTAGGGATGTACCGTGCGATATGGTGTGAAGATATACACCTACGGTCCGGAGCCTCTCGGAAGCAAAAAAACGTGGATTATCCTTTGATTTTTGGCTTCCAGGGGCCCGGGTGCCATTTTTGCCGAAACATCTCCTAGGGGTCTATCATGACCCTAGGGGACCCCCGGTGCCCCGGGTGGGTCGTACTTTTCCCCGAACTCCGATATCACCCATGTCGCCGGTATTCCGACCCTATACATTGGCATCGCGTAAAACCGCCCTTACAAGCCTATCAGGGACCCAATAACCGACCCTAGGAGTCTCCAATGTCCCATAGGGGTCTCCCTTACGATATGGGGCGAAAATATTAACGTCGAAAAGTTTGTGTCCGGAGGCCCAAACACGTCCCCTAGAGCATTCTCGGGGCCCGGTTTCCGTTTTCGTACGAACTCTTTTCGGGGGCTCTATTATGGCGCAAGGGACCCCCGGTGCCCCGGGAAGGTTAACTTCATCCCCGAACTCCGATATCACACATGTCGCCCATTTTAGGGCCTTAACATTCTCATCGCAACATTGGCAACGCAGTGCTATTGGCGTTTCTCTCTCTAAAATGCTCTCTTCTCTCTCCTCTACACCGCGCATCTGCCATTGATGAAGCTGTGAGTTTGAATGGGGAAGAAAGACAAGGCAAAACGAGGGACAGAAAAGCATGGCGATAATGTGGAAAAATCAGCCCCACCGTGTCCTACTAAAACGGTGAATCAAAGGCAAAGTTCGAGCAGTAATCGAGAAACCCTAGATCGGGTTGTGCGCAATTTAAACGATGAATTGGAGGCGCCTGAGGTGATGACACCTGAAGTGCAAACTCAAACAGTGCAGCAATTGGAACTAGCAAGAGAGAAAATCAACACTTGGCTCTCGAAAATGAAGGAGAAGGCAAGTACTCAACGCTCGTCAGAGGATGAAGAGGAAGAGGCAGAGCAAACCATTCAGCAAGAGAATACAGATATTGGTAAGGTCTCTGCTTGGGAAAAATTCGACATAACTAAGCTTAAAAATGTTGGTTTTAAACTAGATTTTATTGCGCTTGTTATATACATGAAGGGAAACCAGTAGGGGAAATTAACCTTAGAGACGTTGAATCTGAAATAAACTACTGGAACCAAGCTGTAGTTTGCTATGTCATGGGATCTAGACCACCAATTACTGTATTTAGTGGATTTCTAAGACGAATTTGGGCAAAAAAGGGGATGAATAAAATTGCTATGATGAAAAATGGATTGGTTTTGGTTCGTTTTGATTCATTGGAGCAGAGAGATGCTGTAATACAGGAAGGAGTGTATCATTTTGACAACAAACCCATGATAGTCAGACCATGGTCTAAAAATGTGGATTATGCACATGAGGAACTAACCTCGGTTCCTATATGGGTGAAATTCCCAGGATTAAATGTGAAGTATTGGAATGCAAGGGGTTTAAGCAAAATTGCAAGCCTTGTTGGTAGACCAATGAAGGCAGATAGGAACACTGAACTGAAGGTAGGAATTCACTATGCCAGAGTGCTAATTGAAGTGAAAATTGGAGATGTATACCCTGATAAAGTGAATTTCAAGAATGAGAAGGGGAATATTCTTGAGCAAGAGGTTGAATATGACTGGAAACCGATAATATGCAACCACTGTAAACAACATGGACGTGGAGAACCTGATTGCAGGAAGAAGCTTGTTGCTGCAGCTCCTGTGGTGCCGTCTGTGCCTGTGCAGAATAGACCACCACCACAAGTAAACCCTAGAAACCAGCAATGGCAGAATGCAGGGAGAGGAAGAGGCAGAGCAGGGAATGCAGGGAGGGGCCTGAGAGCAGGGAGAGGGATTTACAGACAAATTCAACAACAGCCCAGGACACAGAACTCATTTGATTTATTGCAAGATAAAGAAGTGCAGGAAGGGCAAAAAACACAAGGGGAAACAGCAGAACCAGCAGCAAAGGAGGACCTGCTACCTGGTATGGTGCCAACACATGGTAAGTCTCCTATCTTGACTAATAGTCATGGATAGGATCCTTATATGGAATGTGAGAGGCCTAAATGGCCCTAATAAACAGAAAGATGTAAGTCTTTTCTGCAAAAAGAATAATTGTGGCTCGGTGGTTTTGTTAGAAACTAAAATTAGGTTAGTTGATTTGGAAAAATGCAAGGAAAATTTCATGCCAGGGTGGGAATCATATAGCAACCATAACAATCATAGATTGGGCAGAATCTGGATTAGATGGTTACCAAATTTTTTTCATGTTGTTGTGATATTTTCATATGTGCAAATGGTGACTTGTAAAGTAATTAATATTATGAAAAAAAAGGAGTTTGTGGTGAGCTTTGTGTATGGGCTAAATGAAACGGAGGAAAGGAAGCAACTGTGGCAGGACCTTTCTGTTTATGCACTGAACTGCAATGTACCCTGGATTGTTGGGGGGGACTTCAACAATTTGTTAATATCTGGTAACAGACAAGGAGGAGCCCCTATCACATATGCTGAAATACAAGACTTTAAAGACTGTTTAGAGGATTGTAAACTTACAGAACTGAGCTGGTCTGGGTGTCAATTCACTTGGAACAACAGGCATGAGAGGGGAGGGAGAGTTTACTCTAAAATTGATTGGGTTTTTGCCAACAGTCTTTGGATTCAGGAATTTGATCAGTATGATCTTAAATTCCATCCAGAGGATGTGTCCGATCACTCTCCAATCTGTTTAACCCTGCACAAAGAACTCACAAAAAAACAGAAATACCCCCTTTAAATTCTTTAACATGTGGAGCCTCCACTCTAAATTTCAAGCAATCGTGCAGCAAGCTTGGAACATCAGAACACAAGGCACAAAAATGTTTAGAGTTTATCAGAAGCTGAAAAAAGTGAGATTAGTGCTGAAAAAGCTAAATAGAGAGGAATTTAGTGGGATCCTAACTCAAGCTGAGTTAGCAAGAACTACTATGAATCAAGCTCAGAATGCAGCAAACCAGGACCCTCTAAATGAGACATTACAGCAGGTGGAAGTGCTAGCCAGAAAGAGGTACAATGAGCTGAATATGGCAGTTGAGAACTTCTTACAACAAAAGAGCAAGGCAAAATGGGTTCAGTTAGGGGATGGAAATACTCAATTCTTTCCTGCAATCATGAAGCAGAGAAGACAGCAACACAGAGTGCACTCCATCAAGACACAGGAGGGAACCCTTTCAGAAGACCAGAACTTGATTGTGGAGGAATTTGTGGGGTTCTACTGAGAAATGCTAGGAGTCTCAGGAACTAGAGTCACTGTAGCAGAAAACAGTTTCTTTTCAGCAGGACACAGATTAGACATACACTAATAGATGACCCTGAATGCCCCTGTGACTGCTGAGGAAGTCAAGAGAGCAATGTTTGAAATTGACTGTAATAAAAGTCCAGGCCCTGATGGTTTTGGATCAGGTTTCTTCAAAGGAGCCTGGCATACTGTGGGACAGGAAGTGACTGAGGCTATTATTGATTTTTTTGAGTCTTCCAAAATGCTCAAAGAGGTGAATGCAACTAACTTGTGTCTTGTGCAGAAAATACCAAGTCCTGAAAAGGCTTCTGATTACAGGCCCATAGCTTGCTGCAACACCATCTACAAGTGCATCTCCAAGATTCTATGTGGGAGACTGGCAAGAGTGCTTCCTGAACTAATTTCAGTGAATCAGGGAGCTTTTGTGGCACAGAGATCAATAGTCCACAACATCATGATTTGTCAGGATCTAATCAAGCACTATAATAGGAAACAATCCTCTCCTAGATGCCTGATGAAGATTGACCTCAGGAAAGCTTATGATACAGTTCACTGGGGTTTTATCAAGGAAATGCTGCAAGGGTATGGCTTCCCACTGAAGTTTAGTGGTTGGATACTGGAGTGTATCCAAACGGCTAGCTTCAGCATCAACCTGAATGGGGAAGTCCATGGATACTTCACTGCAAAGCGTGGCATTAGACAGCGAGACCCAATCTCTCCATTAATCTTTGTCTTGGTTATGGAATATTTGTCAATAATATTAAAGATAGCTTGCATGGACAATAGTTTCAACTGGCACCCCATGTGCAAAGAGCTTGCACTGAGTCACCTCTGCTTTGCTGATGACTTGATGTGCTTCTGCAAAGCTGCCCCTGACTCTGTGAGTATCTTAATAAACTGCATGAACTACTTTTGACAAGCTACTGGGCTATTTGCAAACCAGGAAAAATAAAACTTGTATGTGGCAGGTGTTAGTGAACAAGAAAAAAATGAGCTGTTGTGTCTCTCAGGGTTTCAGGAGGGTGCACTGCCAATGAAATATCTGAGTGTCCCACTATCCCCATCAAAATGGAGTAAAATAGACGTGAATGCTTGGTGGATAAAATGACAAAAAAACTACATATTTGGGCTTCCAGAAACCTCTCATATGCAGGAAGGGCACAATTAATAAATTCTGTGTTATTATCTATACATGTATACTGGTCAAGCATTTTTATCATGCCTGCTGGGGTACTGAAAAGTATAGAACAAAAATGCAGATTCTTTTTATGGGGTACTACTACTGACCAAAAGCACAAAACAAGCCTGGTTGCCTGGGATGTAGTCTGCAGACCAAGAAGAAATGGTGGCATAAATATTAAACACTGCAAATGGTTTAATATAGCCCTAAATGGGAAGCATATATGGGATTTAGCCACAAAAAAAGACACACTGTGGGTTAAATGGATTAATGGAGTGTATTTGAAAGGAAACAATTTTTGGAACTATGCTCCTGTGTGGGGAGCTAGTTGGTACTGGACAAAGCTCAACAAGATCAAAAGCCACTTCCAGGGCCATTATACAACCAGAGGAGTATGGAAGGATATTCAAAATGGAATATACTCTGCTGCTAGTGGATATAGGGTATTGATGGGGAATTTGCCAAAATCCAGACATGCTGACCTGATCTGGGGGAAGATTACTGTACCTAGGCAAAGTTTCTGTTTATGGTTGGCCCAAATGGGTAGACTGCTGACCAAGGATAGGCTGCAGAAAATGGGATTCCTAAATGGTGACACCATCTGCTACTTATGCAAAATGGAAACAGAAAATCATAGCCATTTGTTTTTCAGCTGTAATGTTTCAACAGAGGCACTGAACCAGCTAAAGATTTGGCTGAAAATATCTGCAAGAGCAAACACAACCCAGGGAATGCTCAACTGGGTTAGTAGACAGAAATGCTCGAGATTCAGGAAAGAAGTGTATGCAGCAGGGATTGCAGCAGCTGTGTACTGGGTATGGAGAAGCAGGAACCTGATGTGCTTTGAGAGGAGCAGAATGCCAATGTCACAGGTTATTCAGCAGATTTAGCTGACAATCAGAATCAGAATTCAATAGTGCAGTAGCAACAGGAAGCTAAACAGCAAGGATAAAAGATGGATAAGAAATCTGTAAAATCCATTTGTGTCTTGTAGATGCAGAAATTCATGCAGCAATGTTACAGAAGATAATCCAGAATCAATTGGCAGAAGCAAAACAGAAAGAGGAAGTAGCATAATCAAGCAGATCAGCAAGGCTAGAGAATCAGTGCAGAAATTCATGCAGCAGTTTCACCAGGAAAATCAGAATCAGATGTCAGCAGATAGGCAGAAAGTGGAAGAAACAGAATCCAGGAACTCAGCAAGGCTAGAGAATCTGTAATATTTTAGTTTACTATGTTATGTATTTTGTTGTATGTCAGGAATAATTTGGTTTATTTTGTTGTGTTTCTGATATGGGGAACCACTGCTTGTAGTGAGTTGCTCTAGGTCTATTGTAGGTCTGTAAGGTAGTAAAGGGATGTAGAAAAAAGGAACCCTACCTAGTAGGTGGCCTGGATTTTACATTGCCTATGGGCTGTAATCATGTTACGTTACAGTTAGCAATAATACAATTTCTGACTTGCACCAAAATCAACATTCGCATCGCATCACGTGAGCTTCTCTCTCTAAAATTCTCTCTCCTCTCTCCTCTTCAATGCTCGTTTAGCCATTAACGCAGCTTTGAGTTTTCATGGGGAAAAAGCATAAAGCCAAGAAGGGAACTGAGAAGAATGGCGATGATGAAGCACCACCAAGTCCAGTCAAAATAACAAACAATCGGCAATGTAACAGTACTGATAGGCCCAATTTGGACCGAGTTGTACGCAATATTACGAATGAACTGGAAGCGCCTGAGATTATGACCCATGAATTGCAATCTGGGACAGTGCAACAACTGGAGTTATCTAGAGAGAAGATTAATTCGTGGCTCTCGAAGAGGCAAGATAAAGCCAAAACCCATTTCTCTTGGGATGATGAGGTAATAGCAACACAAGAAGCTGAGCGCCATGGCTCCTTTCTTGACACAGGTAACCCTTCAGCTTGGGAGAAATTTTAGTGTCTTTAGTGGGTATTTGCGAAGGGTCTGGGCAAATAGGGGGATGAATAAGATTGCTATGATGTCTAATGGCCTTGTCCTGGTGCGTTTTGATTCAATTGAGAGACGAGATGCAGTATTGCAGGAGGGGATTTTCCACTTTGATAACAAGACATTAATAGTCAGACCTTGGTATGAGCATATAGACTATGCAAAAGAGGACTTGACCTCAGTACCAATATGGATTAAATTGCCTGGATTGGATGTGAAATACTGGAATGCAGTAGGCCTTAGCAAAATTGCTAGTTTGCTTGGGAGACCTATGATGGCAGACAAGAACACAGAGCTCAAGGTAGGTATACATTATGCCAGGGTTCTGATTGAAGTGGAGTTGGGCAGTTATTTCCCTGACAAAGTCCATTTAAAAAATGAGAGAGGTAACATTGTTGAACAAGTTGTGGACTATGATTGGAAGCCTACTGTTTGTACATATTGCAAGCAGTATAGTCACATTAAGCCAGACTGCAGGAAGAAACCTAAGGCTGCACCAGTTGTGCAAGCTACAGCTACCCAGCCAACTGTTCCAGTGCCTGCACATGTGCCAAGACCACCTCAGTGGCAAAATGTTAATAGAGGCAGAGGCAGAATAGGGTTTGGTAATAGAGGAGGAACTAGAAGGGATAACAAGGGTGGCTATAGGGCAGTGCAACAACAGCAACAGCAACACAAAGAAGCAATTCCTATGGCTAATAAATTTGCTAGCCTCAATGAAGGAACTGATCAGGGTGACCAAGAAGCGGTGGAGATCTTGGAGGGCCAGGGTATGCAGGGAGGTCAAGGTATGGAGGAGGTCAATGCAAAAGGTATGAGTCCCATCCTGAATGTTGACCATGTATAGCTTGATCATATGGGATGTGAGAGGGCTTAATGGCCCTAATAAGCAAAGGGAGGTTTCTCTCTTTTGCAATAAAAATAAATGTGGTTTTGTTGCTTTGTTAGAAACAAAAATCAGAAGCAAAAATTTTGAAAAGTGCAAAAATAATGTTTTGCATGGTTGGCAGTCATATATTAACCATGATAAGCATTTTTCAGGGAGGATTTGGATTTTGTGGTTACCTCATCTATTTCATGTAGATATTTTGTTCTCTACTACACAAATGGTGACTTGTAGGGTTACCAATTTGGCAACAAATATGGAGTTTGTGTTGAGTGTAGTTTATGGCTTGAATGAGAAAGAGGAGAGGCAGGAACTGTGGCAGGATATGCAATCTTTTGCAAGTGCATGTAATTCTCCTTGGATTACTGCAGGAGATTTTAATAATGTTCTGACTCATGACAATAGGCAGGGAGGTGTGCCAGTGACCTATGCTGAATGTCATGATTTTAAAAACTGCCTTGATGCTTGTTTGCTCACTGAATTGAGCTGGACTAGATGCAAGTACACCTGGAATAACAGACATGAACAAAGAGGGAGAGTTTTCTCAAAGATTGATTGGGTTTTTGCAAATTGCTTATGGCTGCAACAGTATGATCAGTTTGCTGTGCATTTCCATCCTGAAGGGATTTCTGACCATTCTCCAATCAGAATCCATTCAAAGCAATTACCACCCAAGGGGAAACCTAATTTCAAGTACTTTAATATGTGGAGCAGCCATCCTGAGTTTCTAGTAGTTGTGCAACAAGCTTGGAGGACAGCTGTGAATGGTACTAAAATGTTCAAGGTGTATGATAAATTGAAGAATACAAGAAGGGCTTTAAAGGAACTGAATAATAAGGAGTTTAATGATGTACTGGCCAAGAATGATCTAGCTAGAGACAATGTCTTCAGGGCTCAGACTGCACTTAATTCTGATCCATTGAGCCTGGAACTTCAGAGTAAGGAAAGTGAAGCAAGGAAGATATTTTTGGGGACAAGTACAGTTGCTGAAACCTTCTTACAGCAGAAGAGTAAAGTCAAATGGTTACAATTGGGAGATGGCATTAACCAATATTTTCATGCAATTATGAAGCAAAAAAGGCAAAAAGCAAGGGTTTCCTCACTTAAAACTCAATCTGATACTGTTCTGCAGGACCAAGATCAGATCATGGAGGAACTCTCTTCTTTTTACAAAGGGATGCTAGGGGTCACTGATAGTAACAGGAGACCTTCAGATTCTTTCATTTTTTCAGCAGGCCACAGGCTCAATATACCCCAGCAGATGGAGTTGATTGCCCCTGTAACAAGAGAGGAAATTAAGCAAGCTATGTTTGCAATTGATGTGGATAAGAGCCCAGGTCCAGATGGTTATGGTGCAGGTTTTTTCAGAGATGCATGGTGCCTGATTGGAGATGATGTTACTGAGGCCATCTTGGATTTCTTCTCATCCTCCAAGCTACTGAAGAAGGTAAATGCTACTAGTCTATGCCTTATACCAAAGGTGCCTAATCCTGAATTTGCTTCAGATTTTCGTCCTATATCCTGCTGCAATACAATATATAAATGTACATCCAAAATTTTTTGTGGAAGATTAGCAAAAGTGCTACTTGATTAATTCAGTGCTTTTTTCCATTCATGTATACTGGTCAGGGATATTTATATTACCTGCAGGAGTGATCAAAGCAGTAGAGCAGAAATGCAGGATGTTTCTTTGGGGATCAGCTGATCAGGGGAAAAAACCCAACTTGGTAGCATGGGATTTAATCTGTAGTCCAAAGAAGAATGGAGGTTTAAACCTCAAAGACTGCAAGCTGTTCAATATTGCTCTCAATGGGAAGCACATATGGGATTTGGCCACAAAAAAAAAGACACATTATGGGTAAAATGGATAAATGGTGTTTATCAAAAAGCGCATGATTTCTGGGATTAGGTGCCTAAATGGGGGAGTAGCTGGTATCGGGTTAAATTGAACAAGATAAAAGGGAGTATTGCTGCTGCATACAGACATGGTACCTCCTGGACAGGTTCTGGTTATGGGATTTATTCATCTTCTAGTGGATATGCTTTCCTGCAGGGTGTTTTATCCAAATGCAGACATGCAAATTTCATCTGGGGGCCTCTCACCATGCCTAGACATAGCTTTTGCTTGTGGCTTGCTCAAATGGGGAAACTGCTAACCAAGGATAGAATGCAGAAAATGGGGTTCTATGCTGGTGACACAACCTGTCTTATGTGCAGGCTAGAACCAGAATCACATAACCATCTGTTCTTTAGGGGTGCTCGAATCAAGATGATCCTGGACAGGGTAAAACAATGGCTGCAGTGTATATCTAGCTCAGAAACTATTGGAGGAATGCTCAACTGGATAAGTAGGAAGAGTCTCACAAGAATGCAGCAGAACACCTATGCTGCTGCTGCTGCTGCTACACTGGTGTACTGAACTTGGTAGGCAAGGAACAAGATGTGCTTTGAGGGACTGTTTCTTACAAATGACACTATACTTCAGCAAATTCAGAGCTCAGTTCGTGCAAGAATTCAGGGATGCAGAAAGAAGAAGATTAGCAGGCAGGATAGACTTTGGATAGCTAGAATTTAATTCCTTTTTATAGTCCAAGTTAGCTTTATTATGTTTCTCAGTTTAAACTTGTAAGTTTCTCTGGTTTGTGTAGGTATGGGTTTTTTTTTTTTTCTGCTTGTATGGTTTGGGGTAGTCTGTATGCTTGGTTTAGTTCTGGTCGAGGGGTGTGTCCACTAAAGGGGAACCCTACCTAGTGGGTGGCTCCTTGGATGCACTGCCTTTAGGTGTGTAATTATTTTTTACCATCTTTAATGTAATTACTATCTTGCACCAAAAAAAAAAAAAAAAAAAAAAACATTCGCATCGCGTAAAACCGCCATTACAAGCCTATCAGAGACCCAATAACCGACCCTAGGGGCCTTCCATGTCCTATAGGGGTCTCCTCTACGATATGGGGCGAAAATATTAACTTCGAAAAGTTTGTGTCCGAAGGCCCAAAACACGTCCCCTAGAGCATTCTCGGGGCCCGGTTTCTGTTTTCGCCCAAAAGTTTTTGGCGGGCTCTATTATGGCCCTAGGGGATCCCCGGTGCCCCGGGAGGGTCAACTTCACCCCCGAACTCCGATATCACACATGTCGCCCGTTTTCGGGCCTTAACATTCAGATCTGTTTTGGGGCCTTAACATTCAGCTTCAATTGGCACCCCATGTGCAAAGAACTTGCACTAAGTCATCTATGCTTTGCAGATGACTTGATGTGTTTCTGCAAAGCTACACCTGACTCTGTGAATATCCTAATGGAGTGCCTGAATTACTTCTCACAAGCCACTGGTTTATGTGCAAACCAGGAAAAGTCAAGCATTTATGTGGCAGGGATTAGTGAACAAGAGAAAAGGGTGCTGGTGAGCCTCTCAGGGTTTCAGGAGGGTACATTGCCAATGAAATACCTAGGTGTCCCTCTATCCCCATCAAAATGGAGCAAAATGGATTGTGAATGCTTGATGGATAAAATGACAAAAAGACTTCACACATGGGCTTCCAGGAACCTCTCATATGCAGGAAGGGCACAACTAATAAATTCTGTATTATTATCTATACATGTCTACTGGTCAAGCATATTTGTTATGCCCGCTGGAGTACTAAAAACAATAGAGAAAAAATGCAGATTGTTTCTTTGGGGGGGAACTGACCTCAAGCACAAAACTAGCCTGGTGGCTTGGGAAGTAGTATGCAAACCAAGGAGAAATGGGGGGATAAATATTAAACATTGCAAATGGTTTAATATAGCCCTAAATGGGAAGCACATATGGGATCTAGCCACAAAAAAGGACACATTGTGGGTGAAGTGGATTAATGGAGTTTATTTGAAAGGAAGAAATTTCTGGAATTATGCTCCTGTATGGGGAGCCAGCTGGTATTGGACTAAGCTCAACAAGATCAAAAGTCACTTCCAGGAGCACTATTCAACAAGAGGGGTGTGGAGGGAAACTGAAAATGGAATGTACTCAGTTGCTAGTGGATACAAAATTTTGATGGGAAATATGCCAAAATACAGACATTATGTCCTGATATGGGGAAGAATTTCTGTACCTAGGCACAGCTTCTGTCTATGGTTGGCGCAAATGGGGAGATTACTGACCAAAGACAGGCTACATAATATGGGATTCCTTAATGGAGACACCATATGCTACCTGTGCAAAGAGGAGACAGAAAGTCACGACCATCTGTTTTTTAGCTGCAGTATTTCAACAGAGATAATGAAACAGGTACAGACATGGCTACATATTTCTGCAAGAGGAAGCACAATTCAGGGGCTACTAAACTAGATGAGTAGACAGATTTGCTCGAGATTCAGAAAGGAAGTGTATGCAGCTGGAATAGCAGCAACTGCATACTGGATTTGGAGAGCCAGAAATCTGATATGCTTTGAAAAGAGCAGGCTACCAGCAACACAGATTATGCAACAGATACAGCAAGCAATCAGAGTCAGAATCCAACAGTGCAGCAGCAACAGGAAGCTAAAAAGCAAGGATAAAAGATGGATAAGGCAACTGTGAGCCTGAATCAGATGGAAGCAGAGAATCAGGAAAATGGAAGAAATACAGAAGCACTGCAACAGGAGAGCAGCTTACAGGAGGCTGCAGCAGAGACTTCTGAAGGGAACCAGTAGCAGAATGCAGAAGATAGACTGCAATCCAGGTAGAAGAATCCAACAGGAAAAAAGGACAGCAGGCTTCAGGAAGGATACAGAAGCAGATTGATACAGAGAGAATCTGAAGCAGAACAAATGCAAGGAATAGGCAGAAGTGCAGGAACTCAGGCAGCAGGTTCCAGCAGGTAATCAACAATAGGTTGAAGAAGCAAGGCAGAATGAAGAAATGTAACAGATCCAAGCAGAGTTGAAAAGCTAAAAGGAATTGTAATATTTTTAGCTATTTATGTTTTTGTATTTTGCTGTAAGTCAGAAATAATTTTTGCAAATTGTAATGTTTACAGAGATGGTGAGGAAGAATTTTTGCAAATTGTAATGTTTACAGAGATGGTGAACCACTGCCTGTAGTGAGTTGCACCAGATTGAAGGGTTGTAAGGTATTAGAGGGATGCAGCAAAAAGGAACCCTACCTAGTAGGTGGCCTTGGATCTGCATTGCCTAAGGACTGTAATATTGTTACATTACAGAGAGCAATAATACAATTTCTAACTTGCACCAAAAAAAAAACATTCATATCGCAATAGCTTTTTCTCTCTCTAAAATGCTCTCTCCTCTCTCCTCTCCACCGCGCATCCATTGATGAAGCTGTGAGTCCATGGGGAAGAAAGAAAAGACAAAGCGAGCAGCAGAAAAGCAAGGCGATAATGTCGAAAACTTAGTCCCACCATGTCCGACCAAAACTGTGAACCAAAAGCAAAGCTTGAGCATGAACTGCGAAAACCTAGGTTGGGTTGTTCGCAATTTAAGCGATGAATTGGAAGCGCCAGAGGTGTTGACACCGGAAATTCAAACACAAATTGTACACAAATTGGAATTAGCTAGAGAGCAGATTAATACCTGGTTATCGAAAATGAAGGAGAAAGCGAGCACTCATACCTCATCTGAGGATAAAGAAGACGAGCCAGAACAAACTACTCAGCAAAACAACACAGATATTGGTAAGGTCTCTGCCTGGGATAAATTCGACATAACTAAGCTTAGAAATGCTGGTTTTAAACTTGAATTTATTGAACCTACTATGCATAATGGAATTCCAGTAGGGGAAATTAATCCTAGTGACATTGAAACTGAAATAAATTAATGGAATAAAGCTGTAGTTTGTTATGTCATGGGAGCTCGACCACCAATTACAGTATTTAGTGGTTTTCTGAGGCGAATTTGGGCAAAAAAAGGGATGAACAAAATAGCCATGATGAAAAATGGTCTGGTTCTGGTTCGATTTGATACACTTGAACAGAGAGATGCTGTAATTCAGGAAGGAGTGTACCATTTTGACAACAAGCCTATGATAATCAGACCTTGGTCTGAAAATGTGGATTATGATAAGGAAGAATTAACCTCAGTGCCTATTTGGGTGAAATTCCCAGGTTTAAATGTGAAGTATTGGAATGCTAAGGGGTTAAGCAAAATTGCTAGCCTTGTTGGTAGGCCAATGATGGCAGATAAGAACACTGAGCTAAAAGTAGGAATTCAGTTTGCAAGGGTGTTAATTGAAGTTAAAATTGGAGATGAGTACCCTGAGAAAGTTAATTTCAAGAATGAAAAAGGGAACATTGTGGAACAGGAGGTAGAATATGATTGGAAACCAAGCATTTGTAGCCACTGTAAGCAGCATGGGCATGGAGAAACTGACTGCAGGAAGAAGATTGCTGCTGCAGCTCCTGTGGCACAATCTGTGCCTGTGCAGAATAGGCCTCCAACACAAGCAAACCCTAGAACAAGGCAATGGCAGAATGCAGGGAGAGGAAGAGGAAGAGCAGGAATTACAGGGAAGGGGCAGAGAGCAGGGAGAGGGGTGTACAGGCAAAAACAACAACAAACCCAGACACTGAACTCATTTGAAGAACTGCAAGATAAAGAAGAGCAGGAAGAGCAGAAAACTCAAGGGGAAACAGCAGAACATGTATCAAAGGAGGATATGCTTCCTGAGATGGTGCCAACACATGGTAAGTCTCCTACCTTGACTAATAGTCATGGATAGAATCCTTATATGGAATGTGAGAGGCCTAAATGGCCCTAATAAACAGAAAGATGAGAGTTTTTTCTGTAAAAAAAATAATTGTGGCATGGTGGTTCTGCTAGAAACAAAAATTAGGGAAATTAATTTAGCAAAATGCAAGAGAAATTTCATGCCAGAGTGGGAATCAATTAGCAACCATAATAATCATAGATTAGGTAGAATCTGGATTAGATGGTTACCAAATTATTTCCATGTTAATGTGTTATTTTCATCTGTGCAAATGATGACTTGCAAAGTGTTTAATATTGTGAAAAAAAAAAGGTTTGTGGTGAGTTTTGTGTATGGGCTGAATGAAAAAGAGGAAAGAAAGCAACTGTGGCAGGACCTTTCTGACTATGCACTGAACTGCAACGTACCATGGATTGTTGGGGGGGACTTCAATAATGTATTAACACCTGGTAATAGGAAAGGAGGTGCCCCAGTCACATATTCTGAAGTACAGGACTTCAAGGACTGTTTAGAGGACTGTAAACTAACAGAACTGAGCTGGACTGGGTGTGAATTTACTTGGAAAAATAAGCATGAAAGGGGAGGGAGATTTATTCTAAAATAGATTGGGTTTTTGCCAACAGCCTTTGGATTCAGGAATTTGATCAATGTGATCTTAAATTCCATACAGAGGATGTGTCTGATCATTCCCCAATTTGTTTAACTATGCACAGAGAGCCCACAAAAAATAGAAACAACCCCTTTAAATATTTCAACATGTGGAGCCTCCACTCTGATTTTCAAGCTAAGGTGCAGCAAGCTTGGAACATCAGAACACAAGGCACAAAAATGATCAGAGTGTACCAGAAACTGAAAAATGTGAGAGGAGTGCTGAAAAAGCTAAATAGAGATGAATTCAGTGGGATAATAAAGCAAGCTGAGATAGCTAGGAATATAATGAATCAATCACAGAATACAGCAAACCAGGACCCTCTAAATGAGACCATACAGCAAGAGGAAGTGCAAGCAAGGAAGAGATGGTGAACCACTGCCTGTAGTGAGTTTCACCAGATTGAAGGGTTGTAAGGTATTAGAGGGATGCAGCAAAAAGGAACCCTACCTAGTAGGTGGCCTTGAATCTGCATTGCCTAAGGACTGTAATCTTGTTAGATTACAGAGAGCAATAATACAATTTCTGACTTGCACCAAAAAAAACATTCGCATCGCGTAAAACCGCCATTTCAAGCCTATTAGAGACCCAATAATCGACCCTAGGGGCCTCCCATGTCCCCTAGAGGTCTCCCATGCGATATGGGGCGAAAATATTAACGTCGAAATCTTTGCGTCCTGAGGCCCAGAAAACGCCCCCTAGAGCATTCTCGGGGCATGGGTGCTCACGGGGCCCGCTCATGGTGCTGCAACGCATGGGTCATGGTGCTGCATCGTGTTGCATCTTGCTGCAACGCATGGGTCATGG
>CM076152.1:19537500-19572500 GCA_038025085.1 Tetragonia tetragonoides
CGTGTTGAGTCAAATTAAGCCGCAGGCTCCACTCCTGGTGGTGCCCTTCCGTCAAATCCTTTAAGTTTCAGCCTTACGGCCATACTCCCCCCGGAACCCAAAATTTTTTATTTCTCATAAGGTGCCAGCCGCGTCCTAAAACTAACATCCGTCGATCTCTGGTCGGCATCATTTATGGTTGATACTAGGACGGTATCTGATCGTCTTCGAGCTATCATGAATCATCAGAGAACCGGACAAAGTCCGCGTCGACCTTTTATCTAATAAATGCATCCCTTCCAGAAGTTGGGGTTTGTTTCACGTATTAGCTCTAGAATTACTACGGTTATCCGAGTAGTGGGTACCATCAAACAAACAATAACTGATTTAATGAGCCATTCCTAGTTTCACCGTCTGAATTAGTCATACTTACACATGCATGGCTTAATCTTTGAGACAAGCATATGACTACTGGCAGGATCAACCAGGTAGCTCCATAAATCGACGCTGGACGCGTATGATCCTTTCCGAGTGATCGGGAGGTCATCTCGCGCTCGACCGTCGTTTGTGTTGAGCGAAGAACGCTAGATTGGACAGCTAAGGCCTTTTGGATCCCTGCCCGCTCAGTGTTCCGCATCCCCGAGAACAGCTAGAGCACGCAGCCTATGCCACAGCCGCACCGAAGGCTCGACGTGGGTGGATGACGTGTTCAGTTTGAGTTGTCCACCCGGCACCCTTGCGAGGATGCCGGACTGAGGTCTCATCTTTTCAGGGTCACGATTACCATCCGTAGGCATCAAACACAGGAAACCATGTTTCGTTCAAGGCAATTCGCTCTTGGAGCAATTGATGAAAAGGTCTGTGGGTGTGCGGATGACTGCACGAGCAGGAACCCCGCCAACCCAAACGGACCGAATGCCACTCACACGCCTTCACAATTACTGTGCCAAAATCAACCTCGATGTACCCACGAAACTACATAGTAGCCCCATGGATGTCCGAGGGAGACCCCAACGAGCACAACGCTCGGCGTGAAAATCTCGATGAAGGGACGTTCGATACCCACTCGCCGGCTAGACGGCTCATCCCAAAGGAGATCACATCCATACAACGTTCATCCCGACCCATCGGCTATAAAACTCATCCCTAAGGAGATGACATCCATACGACGTTTATATCGACCCACCGACTAGATAGCTCGATCCCGAAGGAGATCACATCCATACAACGCTTATACCGACCCGCCAGCTAGATAGCTCGATCCCGAAGGAGATCACATCCATGCGACGCTTATACCGACCCGCCGGCTAGATAGCCCGATCCCAAAGGAGATTACATCGATAGGAAGTTTATACCGACCAGCCGGCTTGATAACTCGATCCCGAAGGAGATCACATCCATACGACGTTTATACCGACCCGCCGGCTAGATAGCTCGATCCCGAAGGAGATCACATCCATCCAACGTTTATACCCGCAAGCCGGCTAGATAGCTCATCCCGAAGGAGATCACATCCATCCGACGTCGGCTGGATGGCTCATTCGAAGGAGATCACATCTTCCCGACCTCGTCTAGATAGCTCGATCCCGAAGGAGATCACATCCATCCGACGTTTATACCCGCAAGCCAGCTAGAAAGCTCATCCCGAAGGAGATCACATCCATCCAACGTCGACTGAATGGCTCATCCCGAAGGAGATCACATCTATCTGACGTCGTCTGGATAGCTCGATCCCGAAGGAGATCACATCCATCCAACATCTATACCCACACCGATACCCACAACGATACCCACACCGATACCCACATCGTAACCGTAAGCCATTGTCGACCTCGACAGCGCCCGAGTGGACGCGACATGGCACAACTCGGTGCCTAGTAGGCGCTTCATGCGGCATCACGTCGTGTGTGTCTTTCGCCACCTCCGTCTCCGGCATAGGGGGCCGGTGCTCGAGCCGAGGTGTCGTGGGTGTCTGGCTATGATGGCGCATGACTTGACATTACTCAGCACCTGGTAGGCGCTTCATGTCATGTCGCTTGCCTTCCTTCGCCCACAAGCACTCTCTCAAGCAACTACCCCCTAAAGAGTCTTATAAGGTTTAGTGGTTATGACAGGAATAGACATGAACAGTGCATAACTCTCATACTGGTGTTTTTGAGAGTTTGGATAATTATTTTCCAAAAGTTCCACTTCAAACTTTTCAAGTATATTATTAAGTTACGGAAAAACATTTTTTTTTAAATTTTTCACCCAAGGTAGCTATTTAATTTCATTTTTAATTAAAAAATTGGCTGAAAAATAGGAAAACAATAGAAATAATATCAGAAAAATCACAAAATACTTCAAAAAAATTGGGACATAGTTTTGAGACCTCAACTTAATTTTAGTAATAATTTTGAGACCTCACTTTAATTTTAGAATTTCCGGCCCTCACCCATGCTTTTGGTGTTCCGGCCCTTACCTTGGCATCCCGTAAAAACGCAATTACAGGCCTATCATGGACCAGATAACCGACCCCGGAGGCTTCCCATATCCCTTAGAAATGTCCCATGCGATATGGTGTGAAGATATACACCTACGGTCCGGAGCCTCTCGGAAGCCAAAAAAACGGAGATTATATCCTTTGATTTTCGGCTTCTCGGGGCCCGGGTGCCATTTTTTCCGAAACTTCTCCTAGGGGTCTATCATGACCCTAGGGGACCCCCGGTGCCCCAGGAGGGTCATACTTATCCCCGAACTCCGATATCACCCATGTCGTCGGTATTCCGACCCTATACATTGGCATCGCGTAAAACCACCCATACAAGCCTATCAGGGACCCAATAACCGACCCTAGGTGCCTCCCATGTCCCATAGGGGTCTCCCCTACGATATGGGGCGAAAATAATAACGTCGATAAGTTTGTGTCCGGAGGCCCAAAACACGTCCCCTAGATCATTCCCGGGGCCCACTTTCCATTTTCGCCCGAAATTTTTTCTGGGGCTCTATTATGGCCCTAAGGCACCCCCGGTACCCCGGGAGGGTCAACTTCATCCCCGAACTCCGATATCACACATGTCGCCCATTTTCGGGCCTTAACATTCGCATCGCTCGTTAACCATTGTCATCGGGGGATCGCATCGCACGGTTTCTCTCTCTAAAATGCTCTCTCCTCTCTCCTCTCTCCTCAACAGCGCTCGTTAACCATTAACAGCCCTGAGTTCAATGGGGAAGAAAGAGAAATCAAAGCGAGGGAATGGTAATGACGATGAGGATGCGGGGAAATCGACAGCACCACCATGCCCAACGAAAAATGTGACACAACGAAAACGCTCAAGCAAATCCCATGAAAACCTAGATCGAGTTATGAGAAATCTCAGGGATGAATTGGAGGACCCAGATATCATGACGCCTGATGCACAGACTGAAACTATGCAACAAATGGAATTAGCGAAAGAAAAAATCAATTCTTGGATGTCGAAGATGAAGGAAAGGGCTAACAAACAAGGTTCGGATGAGGAAGAGGCTGAAATTGCATAAAAAGGCAAACAACAGCAATTTGCAGATACAGGTAAACCATCTGCTTGGGAAAAATTTGACATAACTAAGCTTAAAAATGCTGGATTTAAACTGGATTTTATAGCACCTGTTATGGTCGAAGGAAAACCTGTAGGAGAAATTAATTTCAAGAACATAGAATCTGAAATTAATCACTGGAACCAATCTGTTGTTTGCTATGTCATGGGATCAAGGCCACCTATTAATGTGCTTAGTGGTTTTCTTAGAAGAATTTGGTCGAAGAGGGGCATGAATAAAATAGCACAGATGAAAAATGGGCTAGTAATTGTTAGATTTGATTCAATGGAACCGAGAGATGCTGTGCTAGAGGAAGGGGTTTATCACTTTGATAATAAACCCATGATTGTGAGACCTTGGGCTGAGAATATAGACTATGTACATGAGGAACTCACATCTGTTCCCATTTGGGTTAAATTCCCTAGTTTGAATGTCAAGTATTGGAATGCAATGGGGCTGAGCAAAATTGCAAGCCTTGTAGGGAGACCAATGATGGCTGACAGGAACACTGAACTGAAAATAGGAATTCAGTATGCCAGGGTACTGATTGAAGTGGAAATAGGGGGAGACTACCCTGATAAGGTGCACTACAAGAATGAAAGAGGGAATATAGTGGAGCAAGAAGTTGAGTATGACTGGAAACCTGTACTATGCAACTATTGCAAACAACATGGACATAGTGAGACTGAATGCAGGAAAAAGAAAGTAACACAGGAACATGAAACTCAATCAGGGCCCAAGAAGCAACTACCTGTACAGCAACCTAAGCCAAGAGAGCAATGGCAGAATGCAGGGAGAGGCAGAGGCAGAATGGGCAATGCAGGGAGAGGGATGAGGGCTGGGAGAGGATACTACAGACAAATCCAACAGACAAACAATACTACAACTCAGTTACAGAATCCCTTTGATATACTGCAAAATACAGATGAGGAACAGGAGGGGAAGCAGACACAAGGTCCAGAAACAATGCCAGGCACACAAGATGATCAGACACAAGAGAAAGTGCCAATACATGGTAAGTCTCCTATCTTGACTAGTAGTCTTGGATAGGTTGCTTATATGGATTGTTAGAGGCCTGAATGGCCCAAATAAGCAGAGGGATGTGGCCCTCTATTGTAAAAAAAATAAATGTGGGTTGGTGGCTTTTCTTGAAACAAAAATTAGATTAGTTAATTTGGAAAAATGCAAAAAAAGTTTCATGACAGAGTGGGAATCCTTTAGTAATCATAATGAACATAGACATGGCAGAATTTGGATTAGATGGTTACCTGAATATTTTCATGTTGAAATTATCTTCTCCTCTGTGCAAATGGTCATATGTAAAGTGAGAAATATGGAGAGGAAAAAGGATTTTGTGGTGAGTTTTGTTTATGGAATGAATGAAAAAGAAGATAGGAAGCAACTGTGGAAGGATATTAATGATTTTGCTACTGTCTGCAACAAACCATGGATTGTTGGGGGAGACTTCAACAATGTCCTGCAACCTGGGAACAGACAAGGTGGCCTGCCAGTCACTCTTGCTGAAATACAGGATTTTAAAGCCTGTATTGATAGCAGTTTCCTCACTGAAATGAGGTGGTCTGGGTGCCAATTTACCTGGAATAATAGGCATGAGGGGGGGGGGAAGAGTATACTCTAAGATAGACTGGACCTTTGTAAACAGCTTGTGGGTACGGGGAGTTTTACCAGTACACTCTACAGTTCATGCCAGAGGATGTATCTGATCATACCCCTATCTGCATTACTCTTCACAAAAACCTAACTATAAATAAATCCCCCTTTAAATTCTTCAATATGTGGTGCCTCCACTCTGAATTCCTAGCCTTGGTGCAGCAAGCATGGAATTGTAGAACAAAAGGTACAAAAATGTTTAGGGTTTACCAAAAATTGAAAAGTGTAAAACATGCCCTGAAAAAGCTTAACAGAACTGAATTCAGTGACATCTTAGCCCAGGCTAATATTGCTAGATCAGTAATGAATCAAGCCCAATTAGAAGCAAACAAAGAGCCACTAAATGAGATATTGCAGAAGGGAGAAATCAAGGCTAGGAGTAGGTTCAATGAACTGAACATGGCAGCTGAGATTTTCCTACAACAAAAAAGTAAGGCTAGATGGGTGCAATTGGAAGATGGAAATAATCAGTTTTTCCATGCAATTATGAAATAGAGAAGGCAACAAAACAACATACACTCCATAAAGACACAAGAGGGCATCGTACTGGAGGACAAAGACCTGATTATTAAAGAATTTGTGGGGTTTTACAGGAGTATGTTGGGGGTATCAGGCTCTAGAGATACTACAGCAGAGGAAAGCTTCTTTTCAGCAGGAAATAAACTTAATATGCAACAACAAATGACCATCATTGCACCTGTGACTGCTGAAGAAGTACAGAGAGCTATGTTTGACATTGACAGCAATAAAAGCCCAGGCCCTGATTGCTTTGGCTCAGGTTTTTTCAAAGAAACATGGAGCATTGTGGGGAAAGAAGTGACCAGTGCAATTATTGACTTTTTTGAGTCCTCTAAAATGCTTAAAGAAGTAAATGCAACTAACCTTTGTCTTGTGCAGAAGATAGAAAACCCAGAAAAGGCTTCTGATTTCAGACCTATAGCATGCTGCAACACCATATACAAATGCATCTCCAAGATCCTCTGTGGGAGATTGGCAAAAGTGCTACCTGATCTCATCTCTGTAAACCAGGGTGCTTTTGTGGCACAGAGGTCAATTGTACACAACATCATGATATGCCAGGACCTAATCAAGCACTACAACAGGAAGCAATCCTCACCTAGATGCTTGATGAAGATAGACCTTAGGGAAGCATATGACACAATCCATTGGAGATTTGTCAAAGAGATGCTGCAAGGGTATGGGTTCCCAGTCAAGTTCATGGGCTGGATACTTGAATGTATACAAACTGCAAGCTTCAGCATCAACATAAATGGAGGGAAGCATGGTTACTTTCTTGCTAAACGAGGCATCAGGCAGGGAGACCCAGTATCTCCATTGATTTTTGTGCTGGTCATGGAATATCTCTCAAGAATTCTGAAAATAGCATGCATGGAAAAAAGCTTCAGTTGGCACCCAATGTGCAAGGAACTTGCACTGAGTCACTTATGCTTTGCTGATTACTTGATGTGTTTCTGCAAAGCATCCCCTGAATCTGGAAGTATAATGATGAATTGCATTAACTACTTTGCACAAGCTACTGGCCTGTTTGCTAACAAGGAGAAATCCAACTTATACATAGCTGGTGTGAATGAGGAAAGTAAAAAAGAACTATTAGCAATATCTGGGTTCAGGGAGGGCACACTACCTATGAAGTATTTAGGAGTCCCACTTTCCCCATCAAAATGGAGTAAAATTGACTGTGAGTGCTTGGTTGATAAAATGACAAGAAAATTGCAGATCTGGGCTTCTAGGAATCTCTCATATGCAGGAAGAGCTCAACTCATAAATTCTGTGCTGTTTTCTATACATGTGTACTGGGCTAGCATATTTATACTGCCTGCAGGGGTACTTAAAAGGGTAGAACAAAAATGCAGAGATTTCTTATGGGGGTCCACTGATCAGAAGTAGAAAACCAGTCTGGTGGCTTGGGATATGGTTTGCAGACCTAGGAAAAATGGAGGCATAAACATAAAAAACTGCAAATGGTTTAATATTGCCCTAAATGGGAAACATATCTGGGATTTAGCCACAAAAAAAGATACCTTGTGGGTAAAATGGATTAATGGAATATATCTGAAAGGTACCAACTTCTGGAACTATGCACCAGTCTGGGGTACCAGTTGGTACTGGAATAAACTCAACAAAATCAAGAGATATTTCCAGGAGCATTATACAGTTAGAGGGGTCTGGAAGGGAGATGTTGATGGATGCTATACAGCTGCAAGGGGATACAGTACTCTGATGGGAGTTATGCCAAAGTATAGACATGCCAATCTGATTTGGGGAAGGGTAACCATGCCAAGACACAGTTTCTACTTATGGCTAGCTCAGCAGGGAAGACTACTAACTAAGGACAGATTGCTGAAAATGGGTTTTTTGAATGGTGATGCTGTTTGTAATCTGTGTAAAGCAAAGCCAGAAGACCATAATCACCTTTTCTTCAGCTGCAGTGTGGCAACAGGTGTGTTAGATCAGCTGAGATGCTGGTTGCAGATTACACCAAGAGCAAACACAATTCAGGGCATGCTGAACTGGATAACCAGGCAGAAATGTTCAATTTTCAGGAAAGAAGTGTATGCAGCAGGGCTTGCAGCAGCTGTATACTGGGTATGGAGAGGCAGGAATATCAAGCACTTTGTGGGAAGCAGTCTATCTATATCACAGACCATGCAGCAGATACAACAAACAGTGAGGATCAGAATACAGCAATGCAGTAGGCTGAGAAAGATCAACAGCAGGGATAAAAAATGGTTAGAGAGATTTTAACTGATCTGTTTACCACAGCAGACCCAGCAGAAAGACAGGACCAGACTCCAATAGAGGTTTTAGCAGGAAAAACAGAAGATATGCAGGGCTCCAGCACCTGTACAGGGATCTAGACAGTAGATTGATGTAGATCAGCTTGATGGGCACAGCAGGCAGTTGAAGCAAGAAAGAAGGAGGAATGAATCACCTTCTGGAAGTTTTTTGTTGTAATATTTTTAGATATTTATGTTTTTGTATTTTGCTGTAAGTCAGAAATAATTTTTGCAAATTGTAATGTTTACAAAGATGGTGAGAAACAATTTTTGCAATTTGTAATGTTTACAGAGAGGGTGAACCACTGCCTGTAGTGAGTTGCACCAGGATTGAAGGGTTGTAAGGTAGTAGAGGGATGTAGCAAAAAGGTACCCTACCTAGTAGGTGGCCTTGGACCTGCATTGCCTAAGGACTGTAATCTTGTTACATTACAGAGAGCAATAATACAATTTCTGACTTGCACCAAAAAAAAAAAAAACATTCGCATCGCGTAAAACTGCCATTACAAGCCTATCAGTGACCCAATAACCGACCCAAGGGGCCTCCCATGTCCCATAGGGGTCTCCCCTACGATATGGGGCGAAAATATTAACGTCGAAAAGTTTGTGTCCGGAGGCCCAAAACACGTCCCCTAGAGCATTCCTGGGGCCCGGTTTCCATTTTCGCCCGATATTTTTTCGGGGGCTCTATTATGGCCTTAGGGGACCCTCGGTGCCCAGGGAGGGTCAACTTCATCCCCGAACTCCGATATCACACTTGTCGCCCGTTTTGGGGCCTTAGCATTCGCATCGCGTAAAACCGCCCTTACAAGCCTATCAGAGACCTAATAACCGACCCTAGGGGCCTCCCATGTCCATAGGGGTCTCCCGTCGATATGGGGCAAAAATATTAACGTCGAAAAGTTTGCGTCCGGAGGCCCAAAACACGTCCCCTAGAGCATTCCCGAGGCCAGGTTTCCGTTTTCGCCCGAAATTTTTTCGGGGGCTTTATTATGGCCCTAGGGGACCCCCGGTGCCCCGGGAGGGTCGACTTCATCCCCGAACTCCGATATCACACATGTCGCCCGTTTTCGGGCCTTAAGCGCTAAAATGCTCTCTTCTCTCTCCTCAACACTGCTCCTCCGCCATGGATGAAGCCGTGAGTCTCGATGGGGAAGAAAGATAAAGCAAAGAGGGGGGTAGAAAAGCATCGTGAAACCGAAGTAAACTCAGTACCACCATGTCCCACTAAAATCGTGAACCAAAAAGAAAACTCAAACAACAATCGGGAAAACCTAGATCAAGTTGTTCGTAATCTGAATGATGAATTGGAAGCACATGAGGTTATGACTCCAGAAATGCAAACGCAAACTGTCCAGCAAATGGAGGATACACGGGAGAAGATAAACACCTGGCTATCGAAAATGAAGGAAACGGCAAACACCCAGATGTCGTCTGAAGATGAAGAGGAAGAGATTGAGCAACCAATCCTGCAAGGAAATTCAGAAATTGGTAAGATCTCTGCTTGGGAAAAATTCGATATAACTAAGCTAAAAAATGTTGGGTTTAAACTTGATTTTATAGAGCCTGCTATGCACGAAGGGAAACCAGTTGGGGTAATAAACCACAAAGACATTGAATCCGAAATTAATTTTTGGAACCAAGCTGTTGTGTGCTATGTCATGGGTGCTAGACCACCAATTACTGTTTTTAGCGGATTTCTAAGACGAATTTGGGCTAAAAAAGGGATGAATAAGATTGCCATGATGAACAATGGCCTGGTACTGGTCAGGTTTGACTCAATGGAGCAGAGGGATAATGTAATTCAGGAAGGAGTGTACCATTTTGACAACAAACCTATGATAGTGAGACCATGGTCTGAAAATGTGGACTATGAACATGAGGAATTAACCTCGGTTCCTATTTGGGTGAAATTCCCAGGTCTAAGTGTGAAGTATTGGAATGCAACGGGGCTAAGCAAAATTGCAAGCCTTGTTGGTAGACCAATGATGGCGGATAGGAATACTGAACTTAAGGTAGGAATTCATTATGACCGGGTGTTAATTGAAGTGAAAATTGGAGATGTCTACCCGGAAAAGGTAAATTTCAAGAATGAGAGGGGAAACATTGTGGAGCAGGAAGTTGAGTATGATTGGAAACCAATCATCTGCAACCACTGCAAGAAGCATGGACATGGTGAACAGGAATGCAGGAAAAAGATTGGAAATGCAGCCCCTGTGGCACAACCTGTTACAGTGCAAAACAGGCCACCAGTTCAAGCAAATCCCAGAAACTAGCTATGGCAAAATGCAGGAAGAGGGAGAGGAAGAGCAGGCAATGCAGGGGGGGCAGAAGAGCAGGAAGAGGTTTTTACAGACAGGGCCAACCACAGCCTCATACACAGAATACTTTTGCAGTGCTACAAGAAGAAGAAAAAGAAGTGCAACAGGGGGAAAAACAGCCAGAAGAGACAGCAGAACCAGCAGCACAGGGGGTTATGACACCTGGTATGGCCCCAACACATGGTGAGTCTCCTATCTTGACGGGTAGTCATGGATAGGATTCTTATATGGAATGTGAGAGGCCTAAATGGCCCTAATAAACAGAAAGATGTAAGTCTTTTCTGCAAAAAGAATAACTTTGGATTGGTAGGTTTGTTAGAAAACTAAAATTAGACTAGTAAACTTGGAAAAATGCAAAAAACGTTTCATGCCAGAATGGGAATCATTTAGCAACCATGACTATCATAGATTGGGAAGAATCTGGATTAGATGGTTACCAAATTATTTTCATGTTGTTGTGTTATTTTCTTCTGTGCAAATGGTGATTTGTAAAGTAGTGAATATAAGGGGAAAAAAAGAAGTGCAATAGATTACATTAAAGTATTAATTTTGTGAAGAAAAAGGAACTTGTGGGGAATCTGTGTATGGGATAATGGAAATGGAGGAAAGGAAGAAACTATGGAAGGAGCTCACTGTTGTTGCACTTCAATGTGCTACAACTTGGAAACAGACAAGAAGGAGCCCTACACACACATTCTGTAAATACTAGGCTTTACAGATTGCAGTAAAGACTATGTACTACAGAACAGAGCTGGTCTGGGTGTCAATACACTTGAAAATGAAGTTGCAGGAACCTGCAGGGTGTTGTGTGGACAGATTGCCATTTTTATTCAACTGGCAATCAGAATCAGAACTTAGTAATGCAGTAGTAACAGGAAGATTAACCAGCAAGGACCAGAGAATACATCAGGTTTTCAGTAGAGAACCTGCAGTTCTGCAAGGCATGAGAACCTGTACAGAATTCAGGCAGCAGGTTTCAGCAGGGAATCAGTAGCAGTTTGCTGAAGCCAGGCCGAGCAGCAGAATTCAAGAAGGAAACAGATGCAGGTGGCAGAACCTAGGCTGTGAACCAGGCAGCAGGTTCTAGCAGGCAACAGGAACTAGCAGAATGCACAGGAAATCAGAAGGTTTGAAGTAAGAAAAAAGGAGGAATGAATCAGCTTCTGGAAGATTTGTTGCAGAAACTAGGATGTGAACCAGGCAGCAGGTGCCAGCAGACAACCAGTGACAGGTTGCTGGAGAAAAGCAGAGCAAGGAATGAAACAGGAAAACAGAAGATTTGGAAAGCTAGAAGAAGTTGAAATTTCTAGTTTATTATGTTTTTGTACTTTGTTGTAAGTCAGAAAAGATTTTTGTAATTTGTTATGTTTACAGAGATGGTGAATCACTGTCTGTAGTGAGTTGCACCATATTGAAGGGTTGTAAGGTAGTAAAGGGATGCAGGAAAAAAGGAACCCTACCTAGTAGGTAGCCTTGGATTCGCATTGCCTTAGGGCTGTAATCTTGTTACATTATAGTGAGCAATAATACATTTTCTGACTTGCACCAAAAAAAACATTCACATCGTTATTTAGTCGAAACGGGGAATGAATAAAATTGCAATGATGAAAAATGGGTTAGTTATTGTCAGATTTGACTCTATGGAACAGAGAGATGCTGTGCTAGAGGAAGGGGTTTATCATTTTGATAATAAACCCATGATTGTCAGACCATGGTCTGAGAATGTAGACTATGCTCATGAGGAGCTCACGTCTGTTCCTATATGGGTCAAATTTCCTGGGTTGAATGTCAAGTACTAGAATGCAATGGGGTTGAGCAAAATTGCAAGTTTAGTAGGTAGGCCAATGATGGCTGATAGGAACACAGAACTGAAAGCGGGGATTCACTATGCTAGAGTGCTGGTTGAAGTGGAGATAGGGGGTGAGTATCCTGACAAGGTCCATTTCAAGAATGAAAAAGGGAATATAGTGGAACAAGAAGTGGAGTATGACTGGAAACCTGTACTGTGCAACCATTGCAAACAACATGGACACAGTGAGCCTGAATGCAGAAAAAAGAAAGCCATACCTGGGCCTGTGACTCAAGCAGTGCCTGTGCAGCACCTACCTGTGCAGCAAGCAAACCCTAGAAACCAGCAATGGCAGAATGCAAGGAGAGGAAGAGGTAGAATGGGTAATGCAGGGAGAGGATTGACAGCTGGAAGAGGATACTACAGACAAGTTCAACAGCCTAACAATGCTACAACACAGCTACAGAATCCTTTTGATATACTGCAAAGTGTAGATGGGGAACAGGAGGTGATGCAGGCACAAGGACAATCAACAGTGCCAGGAACACAGGAGGATCAGAACTCAGAGGAAGTGCCATTACATGGTAAGTCTTCTATCTTGACTGGTAGTCATGGATAGGATCCTTATATGGAATGTTAGAGGCCTGAATGGCCCAAATAAGCAGAGGGATGTGGCCCTCTTCTGTAAAAAAAATAAATGTGGATTGGTGGCTTTTCTTGAAACAAAAATCAGATTAGTTAATTTGGAAAAATGCAAAAAAATGCCAGAGTGGGAATTTCTTAGTAACCATAATGAACATAGGCTGGGAAGAATTTGGATTAGATGGTTACCAGATTATTTTCATGTTGAAGTTATTTTCTCCTCTGTGCAAATGGTTATCTGTAAGGTGAGAAATATGGAGAGGAAAAAGGATTTTATGGTGAGTTTTGTATATGGACTGAATGAGAAAGAAGACAGGAAGCAATTATGGAAGGATATAAATGATTTTGCTAATATCTGCAACAAACCTTGGATTGTTGGTGGGGATTTCAACAATGTTCTGCTACCTGGGAGCAGACAAGGTGGCCTTCCAGTCACACTTGCTGAAATTCAGGATTTTAAATCATGCATTGAAAGCTGTTTCCTCACTGAAATAAGTTGGTCTGTGTGTCAATACACCTGGAATAATAGGCATGAGGGGGGGGGGGAAAGAGTATACTCTAAAATAGACTAGGCCTTTGTAAACAGTTTATGGCTGCAGGAGTTTGATCAATGCATCCTACAGTTCCTGCCAGAGGATGTATCTGACCACTCTCCTATTTGCTTAACTCTTCACAAAAACCTGACTATAAGAAATTCCCCCTTTAAATTCTTTAACATGTGGAGCCTCCACTCTGATTTCCAAGCCTTGGTGCAGCAAGCCTGGAATTGCAGAGCAAAAGGCACAAAAATGTTTAGGGTTTATCAAAAACTGAAAAGAGTGAAATATGTCCTGAAAAAGCTAAATAGAGATGAATTTAGTGATATATTAGCTCAGGCTAATATTGCTAGAACTGTAATGAATCAAGCCCAGACAGATGCAAACAAGGAGCCTCTCAATGAGGCACTGCAGAAGGAAGAAATTCAGGCTAGAAGGAGGTTTAATGAGCTGAACATGGCAGCTGAGACCTTCCTACAACAAAAGAGCAAGGCTAAGTGGGTACAATTGGGAGATGGAAATAATCAGTTTTTTCATGCAATTATGAAACAAAGAAGACAACAGAACAGATTACACTCCATCAAGTCACAGGATGGTATCTTATTGGAAGACAAAGACCTGATTATTGAAGAGTTTGTAGGGTTTTACAGGAAAATGCTGGGGGTATCAGGTATCAGAGACACCATAGCAGAAGAGAGCTTCTTTTCAGCAGGACATAGGCTACACATGCAGCAACAGATGATCATTAGTGCACCTATGACTGCTGAGGAAGTGAAGAAAGCTATGTTTGATATTGACTGCAATAAAAGCCCAGGCCCTGATGGCTTTGGCTCAGGATTTTTTAAAGAAGTGTGGCATATTGTGGGGGAAGAAGTGACCAATGCAATTATTGATTTTTTTGATTCCTCTAAAATGCTTAAAGAGGTGAATGCAACTAATCTATGTCTTGTGCAGAAAATTGCAAATCCTGAGAAGGCTTCTGATTTCAGGCCTATTGCTTGCTACAACACCATCTACAAATGCATATCCAAGATTCTATGTGGGAGATTGGCAATAGTGCTTCCTGACCTTATCTCTGTGAACCAGGGTGCTTTTGTGGCACAGAGGTCAATAGTGCACAACATAATGATTTGTCAGGACCTAATCAAGCATTACAACAAAAAGCAATCCTCACCAAGATGCTTGATGAAGATAGATCTAAGGAAAGCCTATGACACAATTCATTGGAGTTTTGTCAAGGAGATGCTGCAAGGGTATGGTTTCCCAGTTAAGTTCATTGGTTGGGTACTTGAGTGCATACAAACTGCCAGTTTCAGCATCAACATGAATGGGGAGGTTCATGGCTTCTTTCCTGCTAAACGTGGCATTAGGCAGGGAGATCCAATATCTCCACTAATTTTTGTATTGGTAATGGAATATTTATCAAGAATTCTGAAACTAGCATGCATGGACAAGAGCTTCAGTTGGCATCCAATGTGCAAGGAACTAGCATTGAGTCACCTATGCTTTGCTGATGACTTGATGTGCTTCTGCAAAGCTGCCCCTGAATCTGTAAGTATCATGATGAATAGCATAAATTACTTTGCACAAGCTACTGGTCTGTTTGCTAATAAGGAGAAATCCAACCTGTACATAGCTGGTGTGAATAAAGAAATTAAGAGAGAACTGTTAGCTTTATCAGGGTTCAGGGAGGGTACACTACCTATGAAGTATTTGGGAGTTCCATTATCTCCATCTAAATGGAGCAAAATTGACTGTGAATGCTTGGTTGATAAAATGACAAAAAAATTGCAGATATGGGCTTCTAGGAACCTCTCATATGCAGGAAGAGCTCAACTCATTAATTCTGTATTATTTTCTATACATGTGTACTGGTCTAGCATTTTCATAATGCCTGCAGGGGTACTTAAAAGTGTAGAGCAAAAGTGCAGATTTTTCTTGTGGGGCTCCACTGATCAGAAGCATAAGACTAGCTTGGTGGCATGGGATGTGGTATGCAGACCTAGGAAAAATGGGGGCATAAACATAAAGAATTGCAAATGGTTTAATATAGCTTTAAATGGGAAACATATATGGGATTTAGCCACAAAAAAAGACACCTTGTGGGTAAAATGGATAAATGGGGTTTATTTGAAGGGAGTCAGTCTCTGGAATTATGCACCTGTTTGGGGAACCAGTTGGTACTGGAATAAGCTCAACAAAATCAAGAGCTATTTCCAGGACCAATATACAGCAAGAGGGGTCTGGAAGGAGGCTCCAGATGGTTGTTATTCAGCTGCAAGAGGATATAGTGTTCTAGCAGGGGTTTTGCCAAAGTATAGACACGCTAATCTGATTTGGGGAAGGATAACTATGCCAAGACAAAGCTTCTTCTTATGGCTAGCTCAACAGGGGAGACTGCTAACAAAGGACAGGATGCAGAAAATGGGGTTCCTGAATGGTGATGCTGTCTGCAACCTGTGCAAAGCAAAGCCTGAAGACCGTAACCACCTCTTCTTCAACTGCAGTGTGTCAACAGGGTTTTTGGATCAAATGAGAGATTGGTTACAGATAACAGCAAGAGCAAACACAATTCAGGGCATGCTTAACTGGATAAGTAGGCAGAAGTGCTCAAGTTTCAGGAAAGAAGTGTATGCAGCAGGACTTGCCGCAGCTGTGTACTGGATATGGAGAAGCAGAAATATTAAACACTTTGAGGGAAGCAGTCTGTCTGTGATGCAGACCATGCAGCAGATTCAGCAGTCAGTCAGAATCAGAATACAGCAATGCAACAGGATGAGGAAGATCAACAGCAAGGATAAAAGATGGATAGAAAGAGTATAACTGTTCTCTGCACTAACCTTGTGTGGATTTATGTGTGTGGATATGTGTTAAGTTTTCTGTAGAAATTGTAACAAAATATTGTTTTGTATGTGTGTATTTGCTGTAAGTCAGGAATGCTTGTATTTTTGTACCAGTCTTATGAACCACTGGATGTAGTGTGTGGCTCCAGTTATGGTATTAGGGTTGTATGGTTGTAAAGGGATGTAGAAAAAAGGAACCCTACCTAGTAGGTGGCCTTGGATCTACATTGCCTATGGGCTGTAATCTTGTTACATTGCAGCTAGTAATAATACAATTTCTGACTTGCACCAAAAAAAAAAACATTCGCATCGCGTAAAACCGCCCTTACAATCCTATCAGAGACCCTATAACCGACCCTAGGGGCCTCCCATGTCCCATTGGGGTCTCTCGTGCAATATGGGGCGAAAATATTAACGTCGAAAAGCTTGCGTACAGAGGCCCAAAACACGTCCCCTAGAGCATTCCCGGAGTCCAGTTTCCGTTTTCGCCCGAAATTTTTCTGGGGCTCTATTATGGCCCTAGGGGACCCCCGTTGCCCCGGGAGGGTCAACTTCATCCCCGAACTCCGATATCACACATGTCGCCCGTTTTCGGGCCTTAACATTCTAATTGAATTCGAGCCCTAACATTTGGATCGCGATTTTTTCTCTCTCTAAAATGCACTCTGCTTCGACCTCTACAGCGCGCGTTCACCATTGAAACAGCGCTGAGTTCGAATGGGGAAGAAGGAAAAAGCTAAGAGAGGAAATGGAACTCAGTTCAACGATACGGGAAATTCAGGAAACAAAAATTGTACCCAGACAATTGTAACCCTAAAACCAAAAAACATCAAAAACCATGAAAACCTAGGTAGAGTCATGCGAAATCTTGCAGACGAACTGGAAGATTCAGAGATAAAGACTCCGGAAGTCCAATCAGGAACTGTGCATCGCTTGGAACTAGCTAAGGAAAAGATCAATTCGTGGCTTTCAAAAATGAAGGAAAAGGCAAATTCGCAAAGCCCATCTGATTCGGAGGAAGAAGAACCTGAGCAAGAACAGCAACAGGAGGCTACAAATTCTGGTAAGGTCTCAGCTTGGGATAAATTTGACATATCAAAACTGAAAAATGCTGGCTTTAAATTGGATTATGTTGCACCAAATCTGCATGAAGGTAAACCAGTAGGTGAAATAAATTTTATGGACATTGAATCAGAAATAGATTACTGGAACAAAGCTGTAGTTTGCTATGTGATGGGCTCGAAACCTCCAATTAATGTACTGAGTGGTTTTCTAAGAAGAATTTAGGGGAAAAAAGGGATGAACAAGATAGCAAGTTTGAAAAATGGGCTAGTATTGGTTAGATTTGATTCTTTGGAACAACGAGATGCTGTCATCCAGGAGGGGGTGTACCATTTTGATAACAAACCAATGATTATTAGGCCATGGTCAGAAAACATTGACTATGATCAAGAGGAGCTCACCTCTGTGCCAATATGGGTTAAATTCCCTGGACTCAATGTCAAGTATTGGAATGCGATGGGTCTGAGCAAAATCTCTAGCCTAGTTGGGAGGCCAATGATGGCAGACAGAAACACAGAGCTCAAGGTGGGAATACACTATGCTAGAGTTCTGATTGAAGTGCAACTAGGAGAGGAGTACCCTGAGAAAGTGTATTTCAAGAATGAGAGGGGAAACATAGTGGAGCAAGCACTGGACTATGATTGGAAGCCAAGTCTGTGCAACCACTGTAAAACAATATGGTCACAGTTAAGCAGATTGCAGGAAAAAGATACCTGAGACTGCACCTGTGCAACAAGGGCCTGTACATACTCAGCCTGCACAGCAAGGAATTCCAAGGACGCAGCAATGGCAGTTTGCAGGAAGAGCTAGAGGGAGAGCCTGGAATGCAGGAAGAGGAGCAAAAACAGGAAAAGGCTATTACAGACAGGTCCAGCAGCAGGCCAAAACTGTTATGCAGAACAGTTTTGACATTTTGCAAAATCAGGAAGAAATGCAGGAAACACAAAAGGAACTGCCAACAGCAGCAGCAGTTGTGGAGCCTGAGCAAAAAACAGACCAGAATCCAGTTGAGGTGCCAATGAATGGTAAGTCCCCTGTCTTGACTAGTAGTCATGGATAGGGTACTAATTTGGAATGTTAGAGGCCTTAATGGCCCAAATAAACAGAGAGATATAGCTCGCTTTGCAAAAAAAATAATTGTGGGTTAGTGGCTTTTCTTGAAACAAAAATCAGATTAGCCAACCTAGAAAAATACAAAAAATGTTTCATGACAGGGTGGGACTCTTACAGTAATCATAGGGAGCATAGACTGGGTAGAATATGGTTAAGATGGATACCAAGCATTTTTAATGTGGATGTTTTATTCTCATCTGTGCAAATGATTATCTGTAAAGTAGTAAATGTTGTGAAAAAATTGGAATTTGTGGTGAGTTTTGTATATGGTTTAAATGAGAAGGAGGAAAGGAGAGTACTATGGAAGGACTTAAATGATTTTGCAATTAATTGCAACACCCCATGGTTTGTAGGGGGGGATTTCAATAATGTACTGCTCCCTGAAAATAGAAAAGGTGGAGTACCAGTTGCTTATGCAGAAATACAGGATTTCAAAGAGTGCATAGAAAAATGTTTTCTCACTGAAATGGGGTGGTCAGGGTGCCAGTTTACGTGGAATAATAGGCATGAAAAAGGGGGGAGAGTATATTCTAAAATTGATTGGGCATTTGTAAACAGTTTATGGCTTCAGGAATTAGATCAATCAGATCTTGTATTCCATCCAAAGGGTGTTTCAGATCACTCCCCAATCTGTCTGTCTCTCCATAGAGAATTTACAAAAAAAATTATTCCCTTTAAATACTTCAACATGTGGAGCCTCCACTCTAAATTCCAAGCTAAGGTGCAGCAAGCTTGGAATTTCAGAACACAAGGCACAAAAATGTTCAGAGTGTACCAGAAATTGAAAAAGGTGAGGAAAGTGCTGAAGAAGCTAAACAGGAATGATTTCACAGACATTCTGGCTCAAGCAGATACAGCTAGGATAGCCATGACCCAAGCACAGACGGAAGCTAACAAAGAGCCATTAAATGATGCAATACCACAGACTGAATTACAGGCCAGGAAAAGATACAATGAGGTTAATATGGCAGCTGAAAATTTCCTACAGCAGAAAAGCAAGGCAAAGTGGATACAATTGGGAGATGGGAATAATCAATTCTTCCATGCAGTTATGAAGCAAAGAAGTAATAACAACAGAATTCACTCCATTAGGACACAACAGGGGACCCTTCTGGAGGACCAGAAACTGGTCATGGAAGAATTTGTGAGATTTTACAAGGATATGTTGGGGGTGACAGGAACCAGAACAAGCAAATCTGAAGACAGATACTTCCAAGCAGGTCACAGACTAGACATCCACCAACAGATGAACATTATAGCCCCTGTGAATGCAGAAGAGGTGAAAAATGCAATGTTTGCAATTGATTGTAATAAAAGCCCGGGACCTGATGGCTTTGGTTCAGGGTTTTTCAAAGAAGCGTGGCCAATTGTAGGAGATGTAGTGACTGGAGCCATAATTGATTTTTTTGACTCATCTAGAATGCTCAAGGAGGTAAATGCTACAAACCTGTGCCTTGTACAGAAGATACAAAATCCAGAAAAGGCATTTGATTTCAGACCAATAGCCTGCTGTAATACAATCTACAAGTGTATCTCCAAGATCTTGTGTGGGAGACTGGCAAAAGTACTACCAGAGCTGGTGTCAGTGAACCAGGGAGCCTTTGTTGCACAGAGGTCCATTGTCAACAACATCATGATATGTCAGGACCTTATTAAGCATTATAACAGGAAACAATCATCTCCCAGGTGCTTAATGAAGATAGACATAAGGAAGGCATATGATACAATCCACTGGGGTTTTGTGAAGGAAATGCTGCAAGGGTATGGATTCTCTGAAAAATTCAGTGGGTGGCTACTAGAGTGCGTCAAAACAGCAAGTTATAGTATTAATATAAATGGGGAAACACATGGGAACTTCATTGCAAAGCGGGGCATCAGACAAGGTGACCCCATATCCCCATTAATATTTGTACTGGTTATGGAATATTTGTCAAGGAACCTGAAAATAGCATGCATGGATAAGAGCTTCAGCTGGCACCCCATGTGCAAAGAGCTTGCACTAAGTCATCTGTGTTTTGCTGATGACTTAATGTGTTTCTGTAAAGCAGACACTGCATCTGTGAGCACAATGATGAACAGCATAAACCACTTCTCAAAAGCAACAGGCTTGTATGCAAACAAGGAAAAATCAAACATCTACTTAGCAGGGATGGATATGCAAGGAAAAAATGCACTGTTACAACTCTCAGGCTTCAGGGAGGGTACTTTGCCCATGAGATACCTAGGTGTCCCACTATCCCCCTCAAAATGGAGCAACATAGATTGTGAATGTCTGGTGGACAAAATGACAAAAAGGATGCAGATATGGGCCTCGAGGAACCTTTCATATGCAGGGAGAGTCCAACTAATAAACTCTGTACTATTCTCCATTCATGTATACTGGTCAAGTATCTTCATTTTGCCAACTGGGGTACTTAAAAGTGTGGAGCAAAAATGCAGATTTTTCTTGTGGGGGACAACTGAGCAGAAGCATAATACAAGCTTGGTGGCCTGGGATATGGTATGCAGACCAAGAAACAATGGAGGACTTAATGTTAAGAACTGCAAATGGTTCAACATAGCTCTGAATGGCAAGCACATCTGGGATATTGCAACAAAAAAAGATACACTGTGGGTGAAGTGGATCAATGGGATTTATCTGAAAGGAGTTAACATCTGGAATTATGCTCCAGTATGGGGCACAAGTTGGTACTGGAACAAACTGAACAAGATCAAAAGTTACTTCCAGGGGCAATACACAGCAAGGGGGGTATGGAAATTTGCATCTGATGGTATTTACTCTGCTGGAAGTGGATACAGAATGCTACAAGGAAACATGACAAAATGCAGGCATGCAGACTTGATATGGGGGAAGATATCCATGCCTAGACATAGTTTCTGCCTATGGCTGGCTCAAATGGATAGATTGCTAACAAAGGACAGATTACAGAGGATGGGATTTCTGAATGGGGATGCCTTATGCTATCTGTGAAAGCAGGAACCAGAGGAACACAATCACTTGTTCTTCAAATGCAAAGTTGCAAAAGAAGTCCTGGAACAGATAAGGGGATGGCTGCAAATTTCAGCAACAGCAAGTACAATTCAGGGGATGTTTAACTGGATCAGCAGACAAAAATGCTCGAGAATCAGAAAGGAAGTTTATGCATCAGGGGTAGCAGCAGCAGTATACTGGATATGGAGATGCAGAAATAATCATTTTGCTGGCAAAGGCAGCACACCAGTGCCACAGATGATACAACAGGTCCAGCAAGCAGTCAGGTGCAGAATACAGCAATGCTGCAACAGCAAGAGGAAGATCTCCAGCAGGGACAAGATCTGGATAGGGGGGATATAGGCTGAAATTAAACTGGATCACAGCAAGGAATAGAGCAAACAGACAGATTACACCAGACAGAAAGGCAGAAAGCAGAACTTAACAGGGGGTCATGACATATTTGTAAGGTACCAGGAACATGTGCAGCAAAATGGACAGCAGGTTCCAGAAGGGAATCAGTAGCAGATTGATGCAGCCAGACTCTAAATCAGGCAACAGGAACCAGTAGACTGCACAGGAAAACAGCAGGATGCTGTTGCAGAAAAGAAGATGGAATGAACCAGCTCTGGAAGACTGCACCAGCAGAGGATTCAGAGTACAGGACAGAAGCAGGAAGAAGCAGATTCAGTGTAAAACAAGGAAATTCTGTAATCAGCAGCAGGTTGATGTAGCAAGGTAGAATGAGGAATGTAACAGTTCCAAGCAGAGTCGAAAAGCTAGAAGAAGTTGTAATATTTTTAGCTATATATGTTTTTGTATTTTGTTGCAAGTCAGAAATAATTTTTGCAAATTGTAATGCCTACAGAGATGGTGAGGATTAATTTTTGTAAAATGTAATGTGTACAAAGTTGGTGAACCACTGCCTGTAGTGAGTTGCACCAGATTGAAGGGTTGTAAGGTAGTAGAGGGATGTAGCAAAAAGGAACCCTACCTAGTAGGTGGCCTTGGATCTGCATTGCCTAAGGACTGTAATCTTGTGACATTATAGAGAGCAATAATACAATTTCTGACTTACACCAAAAAAAAAAAAACATTCGCATCGCGTAAAACCGCCCTTACAAGCCTATCAGAAACGCAATAACCGACCCTCGGGGCCTCCCATGTCCCATAGGGGTCTCCCGTGCGATATGGGGCGAAAATATTAACGTCGAAAAGTTTGCGTCCGGAGGCCCAAAACACGTCCCCTAGAGCATTTCCGGGGCCCGGTTTTCGTTTTCGCCCAAAATTTTTTCGGGGACTCTATTATGGCCCTAGGGGACCCCTGGTGCCCCGGGAGGGTCAACTTCATCCCCGAACTCCGATATCACACATGTCGCCCGTTTTCGGGCCTTAACATTCGCATTGCTGAGGGTCTGGAAATGCAGGAACACTCATTTTGCTGGGGAAGGTAGCATTCCAGCAACACAAATCATGCAACAGATACAACAAATTGTTAGAATCAAAGCCCAACAATACAGCAAAAGCAAGAGAAAGATATCCAGCAGGGACAAGAGATGGGTAGATGAGATATAGAGATCCCAGAAGCACTGCAATAAGTGAGATAAGGTGCAAATTAATCAGCAATAGGGGCAGCACAGAAAGGTAGAAGCAGGACTCATCAGACCCTCAGCAGAGCAGCAAGAATTATGTAAGGCAGCAGAATAAATGCAGAAAAAAGGGAGAAGATTTCAAAGAGAATAGACAGAAGCAGATCTCAGCAGGAAAATCAATAAAACCCTGCAAGGCATCAGAACATGCTGCAGGAATTAGCTAGCAAACGGCAGAAGGGGAGCAGAAGCAGCACCCAGCAGAAAACCAGGGGCAGGAAGCTGGAGAAAAGCAGAACAAAAAGAAACAGAAAAACAACCTGTGCAGGAAAAAGGAAAAAGATTCCTGAAGGAATAGGCAGAAGCAGATATCATCAGGAACTCAGTAGTACATCAAGCAACTCAGAAAGATAGCAGAAAAGTGCAGGAAAATACAGCAGATTTCAGCAGAGAAGCAGAAGCAGGAGAGCAGAACCCGAGGCTGTGAATAGGACAGCAGGATGTCTTGCAGCAGATAACCAGCAGGAAAAATGGACAGTAGGCTCCCAGGAAGGACACAGAAGCAGATTGATACAGAGAGACTCTGAATCAGAACAAATGCAAGGAATAGGCAGCAGTGCAGGAACTCAGGCAGCAGGGTTCAGCAGCAGGTAATCAGCAGCAGGTTGATGAAGCAAGGCAGAATGAGGAATGAAACAGCTCCAAGCAGAGTTGAAAACCTCGAAGAAGTTGTAATATTTTAACTATATATGTTTTTGTATTTTGCTGTAAGTCAGAAATAATTTTTGCTAATTGTAATGTTCACAGAGATGGTGAGAAATATTTTTTGCAAATTGCAATGTTTACAGAGATGGTGAACCACTGCCTGTAGTGAGTTGCACCAGATTGAAGGGTTGTAAGGTAGTAGAGGGATGTAGCAAAAAGGAACCCTACCTAGTAGGTGGCCTTGGATCTGCATTGCCTAAGGACTGTAATCTTGTTACATTACAATGAGCAATAATACAATTTCTAACTTGCACCCAAAAAAAAACATTCGCATTGCAGTGCTACAAGAAGGAGAAAAAGAAATGCAACAGGGGGGAAAACAACCAGAAGAGGCAGCAGAACCAGCAGCACAGGGGGTTATGACACCTGGTATGGTCCCAACACATGGTGAGTCTCCTATCTTGACTGGTAGTCATGGATAGGATTCTTATATGGAATGTGAGAGGCCTAAATGGCCCTAATAAACAGAAAGATGTAAGTCTTTTCTGCAAAAAGAATAACTTTGGATTGGTAGTTTTGTTAGAAACTAAAATTAGACTAGTAAACTTGGAAAAATGCAAAAAAAAAGTTTCATGCTAGAATGGGAATCATTTAGCAACCATGACTATCATAGATTGGGAAGAATCTGAATTAGATGGCTACCAAATTATTTTCATGGTGTTGTGTTATTTTCTTCTATGCAAATGGTGATTTGTAAAGTAGTGAATATAAGGGAAAAAAAAGAAGTGCAATAGATTACATTAAAGTATTAATTTTGTGAAGAAAAAGGAACTTGTGGTGAATCTGTGTATGGGATAATGGAAATGGAGGAAAGGAAGAAACTATGGAAGGAGCTCACTGTTGTTGCACTTCAATGTGCTACAACTTGGAAATAGACAAGAAGGAGCCCTAGACACACATTCTGTAAATACTAGGCTTTACAGACTGCAGTAAAGACTATGTACTACAGAACAGAGCTGGTCTGGGTGTCAATACACTTGAAAATGAAGTTGCAGGAACCTGCAGGGCGTTGTGTGGGCTGATTTCCACTTTTATTCAACTGGCAATCAGAATCAGAACTTAGCAGTGCAGTAGTAACAGTAAGATTAACCAGCAAGGACCAGAGAATACATCAGGTTTTCAGCAGAGAACCTGCAGTTCTGCAAGGCATGAGAAACTGTACAGAATTCAGGCAGCAGGTTTCAGCAGGGAATCAGTAGCAGTTTGCTGAAGCCAGGCCGAGTGAGGAACAAACAAAATCCAGCAGATCAGAAAGGCTAGAAGAAGTTGTAATAATTTAGCTCATTATGTTTTTGTATTTTGCTGAAAAAGGCAGCAGAATTCAAGAAGGAAACAGAAGCAGGTGGCAGAACCTAGGTTGTGAACCAGGCAGCAGGTTCTAGCAGGCAACAGGAACCAGCAGAATGCACAGGAAATCAGAAGGTGTTGAAGCAAGAAAACAGGAGGAATGAATCAGCTTCTGGAAGATTTGTTGCAGAAACTAGGAGGTGAACCAGGCAGCAGGTGCCAGCAGACAACCAGTGACAGGTTGCTGGAGAAAAGCAGAGCAAGGAATGAAATAGGAAAACAGAAGATTTGGAAAGCTAGAAGAAGTTGTAATTTCTAGATTATTATGTTTTTGTACTTTGTTGTAAGTATGAAAAGATTTTTGTAATTTGTTATGTTTACAGAGATGGTGAATCACTGTCTGTAGTGAGTTGCACCAGATTGAAAGGTTGTAAGGTAGTAAAGGCATGCAGGAAAAAAGGAACCCTACCTAGTAGGTGGCCTTGGATTCGCATTGCCTTAGGGCTGTAATGTTGTTACATTATAGTGAGCAATAATACATTTTCTGACTTGCACAAAAAAAAAAAACATTCGCATTGCCAGTTGGTACTGGACAAAGCTCAACAAGATCAAAAGCCACTTCCAGGGCCATTATACAACCAGAGGAGTGTGGAAGGATACTCAAAATGGAATATACTCTGCTGCTAGTGGATACAGGGTATTGATGGGGAATTTGCCAAAATCCAGACATGCTGACCTGATCTGGGGGAAGATTACTGTACCTAGGCAAAGCTTCTGTTTATGGTTGGCCCAAATGGGTAGACTGCTGACCAAGGATAGGCTGCAGAAAATGGGATTCCTAAATGGCGACACCATCTGCTACTTATGCAAAATGGAAACAGAAAATCATAGCCATTTGTTTTTCAGCTGTAATGTTTCAACAGAGGCACTGAACCAGCTAAAGACTTGGCTGAAAATATCTGCAAGAGCAAACACAACCCAGGGAATGCTCAACTGGGTTAGTAGACAGAACTGCTCGAGATTCAGGAAAGAAGTGTATGCAGCAGGGATTGCAGCAGCTGTGTACTGGGTATGGAGAAGCAGGAACCTGATGTGCTTTAAGAGGAGCAGAATGCCAATGTCACAGGTTAATCAGCAGATTCAGTTGACAATCAGAATCAGAATTCAACAGTGCAGTAGCAACAGGAAGCTAAACAGCAAGGATAAAAGATGGATAAGAAATCTGTAAAATCCATTTGTCATGCAGCAATGTTACAGAAGATAATCCAGAATCAATTGGCAGAAGCAAAACAGAAAGAGGTAGTAGCAGAATCAAGCAGATCAGCAAGGCTAGAGAATCAGTGCAGAAATTCATGCAGCAGTTTCACCAGGAAAATCAGAATCAGATGTCAGCAGATAGGCAGAAAGTGGAAGAAACAGAATCCAGGAACTCAGCAAGGCTAGAGAATCTGTAATATTTTAGTTTACTATGTTATGTATTTTGTTGTAAGTCAGGAATAATTTGGTTTATTTTGTTGTGTTTCTGATATGGGGAACCACTGCTTGTAGTGAGTTGCTCCAGGTCTATTGTAGGTTTGTAAGGTAGTAAAGGGATGTAGAAAAAAGGAACCCTACCTAGTAGGTGGCCTGGATTTTACATTGCCTATGGGCTGTAATCATGTTACGTTACAGTTAGCAATAATACAATTTCTGACTTGCACCAAAAAAAAAAAAAAAAAAAAAAAACCATTCGCATTGCGTAAAACCGCCCTTACAAGCCTATCAGAGACCCAATAACCGACCCTAGGGGCCTCCCATGTCCCATAGGGGTCTCTCGTGCGATATGGGGCGAAAATATTAACGTCAAAAAGTTTGCGTCCGGAGGCCCAAAACATGTCCCTTAAAGCATTCCCGGGGCCCCGTTTCCGTTTTCCCCCGAAATTTTTTCCGGGGCTCTATTATGGCCCTAGGGGACCCCCGGTGCCCCGTGAGGGTCAACTTCATGCCCGAACTCCGATATCACACATGTCGCCCCTTTTCGGGCCTTAACATTCATACAGGGAATGCTCAACTGGATAAGTAGGCAAAAGTGCTCGACAGTCAGGAAGGAGTGTTTGCATCTGGGCTAGCAGCAGCTGTGTACTGGGTCTGGAAATGCAGGAACACTCATTTTGCTGGGGGAGGCAGCATTCCAGCAGCACAAATCATGCAACAGATACAGCAAATTGTTAGAATCAAAGCCCAACAATACAGCAACAGCAAGAGAAAGATATCCAGCAGGGACAAGAGATGGGTAGATGAGATATAGAGATCCCAGAAGCACTGCAATAAGTGAGATAAGGTGCAAATTAATCAGCAATAGGGCAGCATAGAAAGGTAGAAGCAGGACTCATCAGATCCTCAGCAGAGCAGCAAGAATTCTGTAAGGCAACAGAATAAATGCAGAAAAAAGGGAGAATAGGGGAATGGGCAGAAGCAGATCTCAGCAGAAAAATCAATAAAACCCTGCAAGGCATCAGAACATGCTGCGGGAATTAGCTAGCAAACTGCAGAAGGGGAGCAGAAGCAGCACCCAGCAGAAAACCAGGGGCAGGAAGCTGGAGAACAGCAGAGCAAAAAGAAACAGAAAAACAAAAGAATGGAAACTAGAAGAAAATAACCTGTGCAGGAAAAAGGAAAAAGATTCCTGAAGGAATGGGCAGAAGCAGATATCATCAGGAGCTCAGCAGTGAATCAAGCAACTCAGAAAGGTAGCAGAAAAGTGCAGGAAAATACAGCAGATTTCAGCAGAGAAGCAGAAGCAGGAGAGCAGGACCCGGGGCTGTGAATAGGACAGCAGGATGTCTTGCAGCAGGTAACCAACAGGAAAAATGGACAGTAGGCTCCAGGAAGGATACAGAAACAGATTGATACAGAGAGACTCTGAATCAGAACAAATGCAGGAATAGGCAGCAGTGCAGGAATTCAGGCAGCAGGTTCCAGCAAGTAATCAGCAGCAGGTTGATGAAGCAAGGTAGAATGAGGAATGAAACAGTTCCAAGCAGAGTTGAAAAGCCAAAAGAAGTTGTAATATTTTTAGCTATTTATGTTTTTGTATTTTGCTGTAAGTCAGAAATAATATTTGCAAATTGTAATGTTTACAGAGATGGTGAGGAATAATTTTTGCAAATTGTAATGTCTACAGAGATGGTGAACCACTGCCTGTAGTGAGTTGCACCAGATTGAAGGGTTGTAAGGTAGTAGAGGGATGTAGCAAAAAGGAACCCTACCTAGTAGGTGGCCTTGGATCTGCATTGCCTAAGGACTGTAATCTTGTTACATTACAGTGAGCAATAATACAATTTCTGACTTGCACCAAAAAACATTCGCATCGAGGCATCGCGCGCGCGACTTTCTCTCTCTATAATGCTCTCTCCTCTACATTGCTCGTTAGCCATTAACACAGCTTTGACTTTCAATGAGGAAGAAGGATAATGCCAAGAAAGGGACTGAAAAGCATGGCGTTGAAGATGAGGCTCCACCCAGTCCAGCTAAAGTTCCAAACAATCGCCAATGTAACAGTAACGAAATACCTAATTTGGATCCTGTAGTGCGAAATCTTACGAATGAATTGGAAGCCCCTGAAATCATGAGACCTGAACTACAAGCTGGAACTGTGCAACAATTGGAGATTGCAAAGGAGAAAATTAACACTTGGCTCTCGAAGATGCAGAATAAAGCCAGAACTCACTTCTCTTGGGATGATGATGTTAATGCAGCTGAAGAAGCAGAACACCATTCACAAACTACTATAGGAGGTAAACCTTCATCTTGGGAACAATTTGACATTACAAAATTGCATAATGCTGGGTTTAAATTGGATTTTGCTGCACCTACTATGCATGAAGGGAAACCTGTGGGTGAAATTAAATTGTGTGATATTCAATCAGAAATCAACTATTGGAGCCAGGTTGTGGTGGTATATGTTCTTGGTGCTAAACCCCCAATTAGTGTATTTAGTGGCTATTTGAGAAGGGTATGGGCGAATAAAGGGATGTATAAAATTGCTATGATGTCAAATGGGCTTGTTTTGGTTCGTTTTGATTCAATTGAAAGAAGAGATGCAATTTTACAGGAGGGGGTTTTTCATTTTGATAATAAACCCTTAATTGTTAGACCATGGTCTGAACACATTGATTATGCAAAGGAAGATTTAACCTCAGTTCCCATTTGGGTTAAATTTCCTGGCCTAGATGTGAAATATTGGAATGCTGTAGGGCTAAGCAAGATTGCTAGCCTTCTTTGCAGGCCTATGATGACTGACAAGAACACGGAATTGAAGGTGGGGATTCACTATGCAAGGGTTATGATTGAGGTTGAACTGGGGAATGATTTTCCTGATAAGGTTTACTATAAAAATAAGAGGGGTAATATTGTTAAGCAAGAGGTGGAATATGATTGGAAGCCAACCATCTGTGCACATTGCAAGCAATATGGCCATATTGAGCCTGATTGTAGGAAGAAAGCTAGAGCAGTTCAGCCAGTTGCCCCAGTGGTCACAGCTCAGCCTGTTTCAGCACACAGACCACCACAGTGGCAGAATGTCCATAGAGGCAGGGGGAGAATGGGTTTTGGCAACAGGGGAGGCATGGGAAGAGGTAATAGGGGAAGTTACAGAGGTGGTCAGAACATGGTACAGTAGAAGCAGCAGCACAAGGAAGTTACCCCTGTAGCTAATCAATTTGCTAGCCTTGATGAGGATAATGGTCAGGGGTCCCAGGACACTATAGAAATCCCAGCAGATCAGGGGATGCAGGAGGGTCAGGGCATTTAGGAGGCCACAACATCAGGTATGAGTCCCATCTTGAATGTGGAACATGGATAGCTTAATCATCTGGAATGTGAGAGGGCTTAATGGCCCCAATAAGAAAAGGGAGGTCTCTCTTTTTTGCAATATAAATAAATGTGGATTTGTAGCTCTATTGGAAACTAAAATTAGAGCAAAAAACTATGAAAAATGCAAAAATAGTTTTATGCAAGGATGGGGATCTTATATTAATCTTGACAAGCATCATTTGGGGAGAATTTGGATAAGATGGCTGCCACATTTGTTCAATGTAGACATTTTATTTTCTTCTGCACAAATGGTGATTTGTATGGTTTGCAATTTGGAGAATAATCTGGAGTTTGTGGTCAGTGTAGTCTATGGCCTGAATGAGAAGGAGGATAGGCAGGTTTTGTGGCAGGATTTGGAATCTTATGCTGCTGTTTGTAATATATCCTGGATTGTAGCAGGAGATTTTAACAATGTCCTAAAACCAGATGATAGGCAGGGGGGAGTGCCAGTTACTCATGCAGAGGTCTGTGATTCCTGCTTAGATGTTTGTTTGCTTACTGAACTGAAGTGCTCAGGCTGCAAATAGACATGGAACAACAGGCAGGAGCAAGGGGCAGGGTTTTCTCCAGAATTGATTGGGTGTTTGCAATTGTTTATGGGTGCAACAGTTTGACCATGTTAATGTGCATTTCCATCCTGAAGGGGTTTCTGATCATTCGCCAATCAGAATCTCCTCTTCTTTACCCTCTCAAAGGAAATCCACATTTAAATACTTTAATATGTGGAGCTCTCATTCTGATTTCCTGCATACAGTTCAACAAGCTTGGAAATCAAGTATGTTTGGCACAAAAATGTTTCAGTTTTATGACAAGCTGAGGAATACAAGAAGGGCCCTTAAATAGCTAAATAAAAGGGAATTTTGTGATATTTTGACAAAAAATGATGTAGCCAGAAATGATGTAATCAAGGCTCAAACTGCTTCCCATAGTAATCCTCTGGATATGGAATTACAGTGTCAAGAAAGATCAGCTAGGCAGGTTTTTGTAACTACCAGTGCAGCTGCAGAAGCTTTCTTACACCAGAAAAGCAAGGTGAGATGGATATAGTTGGGAGATGGAAATAATCAGTATTTTCATGCCATTATGAAGCAGAAGAGGCAAAAAGCTAGAGTTTCATCACTAAAAACTCAGGCAGGAGTTCCTTTGCATGATCAAGTCCAGATTATGGAGGAATTAACATCCTTTTATAAAGGCATGTTGGGTGTTGCAGATCACAACAGAAGGCCTGCCAGTCCATTCATTTTCTCAGCGGGGCACAGGCTTTCTACACAACAACAGATGGCTCTGATTGCTCCTGTAACATGTGCAGAGATCAAGCAAGCAGTTTTTGCAATTGATGTGAACAAAAGTTCAGGTCCAGATGGGTTTGGTGCAGAGTTCTTTAGGGATGCCTGGTCAGTAGTGGGTGATGATGTTAGAGAAGCAGTCATGGATTTCTTTTCATCATCAAAGCTCTTGAAGCAGGTAAATGCAACTAGCCTGTGTCTTGTGCCTAAAGTGCCTAATCCTGAACTAGCTTCATAATTCCGTCCTATAGCCTGCTGCAATACTGTTTGTAAATGCATTTGAAAGATTTTGTGTGGTAGATTAGCAAAGGTATTGCCTGATTTGCTTGCCATGAATCAAGGAGCATTTGTAGCTCAGAGATCAATAGTGCACAATATTATGATATGCCAGGATATTATTAAGCACTACAGAAAGAAGAGTATTTCACCTAGATGTCTTTTGAAGATATATTTGAGGAAAGCCTATGACACTATCCATTGGGGCTTCCTGAAAGATATGCTGCAAGGTTTTGGGTTCCCTGTGAGTTTGGGGACTGGATTATGGAATGTGTGCAGACTGGCAGCTTTAGCATTGCTTTAAATGGGGAAAATCATGGCTACTTTGAGGCTAAGCGTGGGATAAGGCAAGGAGACCCTGTATCCCCTCTTTTGTTTGTCCTGGTAATGGAGTTTTTATCCAGAATTTAGAAGCTTGCCTGCATGGAGGATGGTTTTAACTGGCACCCTATGTGTAAGAGTTTGGCTTTGAATCACTTATGCTTTGCAGATGATCTGATGGCTTTTTGCAAAGCTGATGTCAAGTAAGTTAATGTTCTGATTGAGAGTCTAGCATATTACTCTCCAGTTACAGGTTTACCTGCTAGTACAGAGAAGTCCAGTATCTACATTGCTGGGGTCACTGAAGATGTTAACACAACAGCTGTTGAATTTATCTGGGTTTAGATAGGGTATATTTCCAATGAAATACCTTGGGGTACCTCTTTCTCCCTCAAAATGGAGCAAGATTGATTGTGAATGCTTAGTGGACAAAATGACTAAAAGGTTGCAGGTATGGGCTTCAAAGAACCTCTCTTATGCAGGGAGAGCTCAGCTTATCAATTCTATTCTTTTCTCTATGCATATTTACTGGTCATGAATCTTTGTGATGCCTACTGGAGTGCTTAAGGCAGTAGAGAAGTGTAGAATGTTTTTGTGGGGGTCTGATGCTCACAAGCATAGGCCTAATCTGGTTGCATGAGATTTGGTTTGCAGACCTAGGAAATATGGGGGTTTGAATATCAAGATTACAAATTGTTTAATACTAGTTACATTCCCGTGCGATGCACGGTTTGTGTGTTTATAACATCTAAAATATTTTTATTGGTACAAACTTGAAATAATTTTTTTTGCCTATGTCACATCTTGCTACGAATTAATCTCTGAACTTCTCTATTCTATACTCAAATCAACTTTCTTGCTTTCCTGTTTGATTCTAGTTGCATGCCCCGCGTGATGCACATTTAAATATATTTGGTTCCAAATAAAAATATTTCATTGTAGTAATTTATTATATACATTCTCTAATAGACATATGGTGCCTAATAGAAGATACATGCACCTATACTAATACTAATTGAAGATACATGTACCTATACTATGACATTACGGTAAGAATTAAATAGTACTAATAGAAGATACATACACCTATACATCTACACTATTTGATCGTATGTCAATATTTGCTCATGTGTCAAAACTTACGTGTCAATCTAGTAAGAGTGCACATTTTCCGTGCATTGCACAATTTATTAAAATTTTTTTGTTATACTATTTAAATATGGTAGTAAACTTGATAACATACATTACTTTAAAAAAAATGTTAATAAATTGAACTTGGTGGTTTTTCTTTCCTATAGAAAGTAAATTATATACTTGCAAACCACGAATTCTGAATCGAATATTAAAGATATGAAGACAATTTCGTAATCCTTAGAGCATATTTCGTGCCAAAAAATACTTTCATTCAAAAAGTATGAAACAATATTTGTTGGATTTGTCTTGAAAAGTACTTTCATACTATTACTTATTTAGTATAAATGAAAATTATGGTCAAAATTTGACTTATAAAGGTATGTAATTATGGTTATTTTTTAGAGTAATGTATCGAAGTCTACTTGTCAATATAACAATTCTTTATATTTTCTTATATGCCCCATGCGAGGACAAACTTGTAATCATATTATGAAATATGAAACGTAACTAAAAATAAACCGTAGAAAAAGAAAATGTGTGGAATAACACTACACTTAGGATCATACAAATTTTTAAGTTATTATAATGCTCTTTTAATCATACAACAACTCAATTGAGCAAATAGATATTTTTTTGTGATTATTGTATGCATGTATTATTATAAAAAAATTTAATGAAACGTATTTGTAGGATACATGTACTTGACTTTTGGAGAGAAAACATTATTTAATAAAAGAAAATATGTATTAATGTAGGTTCATGCATGTTAAATAAAGATGACATGGCAAGCTATGTGGATGTGTCTTGCTTATGTGGACGCTCACGTGTCCATCAAGCAATGTGCAACATCCACTTATATATATATATATATATATATATTAATTGCTCTTAATGGCAAGCATATCTGGGATTTGGCAACCAAAAAGGATACTATGTGGGTAAGATGGATTAATGGTGTTTATCTGAAGGGACAAGATTTCTGGGGGTATACCCCTAAATGGGGGAGCAGCTGGTACTGGAACAAGTAGGGGAGGTTTTTTGATGCTTATAGAAATGGCAATGTATGGACAGGTTCTGGAAATGGCACTTATTCAGCCTCTAATAGATATCCTGTCCTTTTAGGTACACTGCCTAAATGTAGACATGCATATCTAATTTGGGGGTCCCTTTCTATGCCAAGACACAGTTACTGCCTCTGGCTGGCTCAAATGGGGAAGCTGTTAACCAAGGATAGAATGCAAAGAATGGGGTTTTTTACTGGTGATATTACTTGCCTTTTGTGTAGCTCTGAACCTGAATCACACAGTCATCTATTCTTCAAGCGTGAGAGAGTCAAAGAGGTGTTAGTGAAGGTTAAAGACTGGTTGCTGTGCAAATCAACTTCAGAATCTGTAGCAGGGTTGTTCAGCTGGGTTAGCAGAAAACCTTTAACAAGAATTCAGAAAGCAACTTATGCTGCTGCTGTTGCTGCTCTGGTATACTGGACATGGCAGGCAAGGAATAAAGCATGTTTTGAGGGGGTTGTTATCAAAAATGATGTCATTCTTCAGCAAATCCAATGTGCAGTGCGTGCAAGAATCCAAGGCTGCAGAAGGAAGAAAATCAGCATGAGAGACAGATTATGGCTTAATAGAATTTAAAATTCTGTTTTTTAGTCTGTTTTTGTATGGTTCAGTGTGTTTAAGCAGGTAGTATTGTGTGTGTAATCTGGGGATTTGTGAAGTTAGTGTCTTGTGGTATGTAGTTTCTGATCAGATGTAAGATTGGTCTAGTTTGGTTTGATCAGGGATTTAATTAGAAAGAGGAACCCTACCTAGTAGGTGCCTCCTTCGATTGCATTGCCTTTAGGTTGTAATTATTTCTTTATCAATGCAATTCTCTATCTTGCACCCAAAAAAAAAAAAAAAAAAAACAATCGCATCGCGTAAAACCGCCCTTACAAGTCTATCAGAGACCCAATAACCAACCCTAGGGGTCTCCCGTGCGATATGGGACGAAAATTTTAACATCGAAAACTTTGCGTCTGGAGACCCAGAAAACGCCCCCTAGAGCAATCCCGGGGCATGTGTGCTCACAGGGCCTAGTCATGGTGTTGCATCGTGTTGCATCGTGCTGCAACGCATGGGTCATGGTGCTGCATGGTGCTGCAACGCATGGGTCATGGTGCTGCATCGTGCTGCAACGCATGGGTCATAGTGCTGCATCGTG